>CAUYQV010158734.1:0-36280 GCA_963574575.1 Galagoides demidoff | reverse complement strand
AATGTTGGGTTTGAGGCCTGACAGGCTACCCTTATCACAGCTGGAGACATGTGTCTATGATTTCAGAGAAAAAGCAAAGCTGGAAATGAAGAGCTGAGATCCTCAGCCATTGGTGTTAGCTCATCAAGGCCAGGGATTTTGTGTTTTGTGTCCACCACCACCACGGCCCGATACATAGTAGACATCTGATAAATGCTGGGAAAGAAATGGTTGGAACTTTGGCTTCAACCCTGATACGTAAAGAACGTAGAGGTTATCACCACCAGCCCTAAAACAGGAAAAAGCTGAACAAACAAAAAACCAATATCTTTCCTTGTGATTATCAGAGAATGGAGGCCTCAGGGAAAACGGCCACCCCCAAATCTGGAGATACAAGCAAATCTAAAGTCATAGCTGAGATGTGCTTAAGAGGAGCAGAAGCTGCTGGGCCGTAAACTGGTACAAATGATTGAAAAAAACCTTGACAAATTACCTGGGGCTGACAATGAGCTAGGATGGCGGTGAGACTCTCCTGGGGGTCCCTAGACTTTCCTGGGTTTCACTTCAGGTATCCCACCACCCAACCAAGGTGAGGGGGCTGAAAACTCTCCCTTATGGTTCTGGTGGGAGAAAGGGAAGAGTAGCCAGTATGAAATTCAAGCAGAGTGTTCTCTGTAACCAAAGCCTATTCGCCAGGGCAAAAGATTTTACCAGAGCCTTATCCTCCTGGGAGAAGAACATTCTCCGAGTGTAGTATTCTTGTCTAGAAAAGAACATGGGGGTTATTAAGAAACACTTGGAAAGGTCACAACCTAGAGACACAGGTCCACTGAGACACTGGGATGTAATCATAAGATTATGGAATGCATCCCCTCCTGCACACCTTGGCACCTCACCAACAGGGATTTAGTGTTATGACAGTAGATTTCAGCGGAAAGAGCTATAAGATGCAGACTCTCTGTTGGGAAGGTGACTTAGGGAAGTCAAGGGGGGAGAAAAAAACAAAAGTACTAGAGAAATTTGAAGCCTCTGGCACCTAAAGCCTTACCAAATATTAAATGCAGACAAACCCCGAGCCAGATTAACACACAACCTCAAATTAGAGACCTATTTATCTCAATTTTTATCCAAAACATCATGTTTGACTTTCCACCCCAAATTACAAGGCATGTTAAAAGGCAAGAAAAAACAGTGCCTGAGAACATGAGGACCCAGATAGAACAGAGACACTGGAGTTATCAGACAGGGAACTTAAAATAACTATGATTATTATGTAAGGAGTCTAATGGGAAATATAGACAACGTGTAAAAACAGCTGGGGAGGGAGGGTGATTGGTGGGATCACACCCATGGTTCATCCTATAAGGGTACATGTGAATCTCTCTAAATGTAGAATATAAATGTCTTAACACAATTAAAAAAAAAAACAGCTGGGTAAGGTAAGCAGAAAGATGGATGCTCTAAAAAACCAGAAAGAAATTCAAGAAATCAAAAACACTATAATATGAATTAAGAATGCCCTTGATTGGCTCACCAGTAGACTGGCCATGGAAAGACTCAGTGACCTTAGAGACAGGTCACTAGAAGTTTCCCAAACTAAAGTGCACAGAAAAATAAAAAAAAAAAAAAAAAAAAAGCAAAACTCAAACAAGTCTGAGACAAATATCTAAGAACTGTGGGGTGTTTGCAGAAGGTTTTTTAGATATAAGTAATTATATATAAATAATTGGAATGCATGTACATTTGGAATATGAAAAGAAAAAGGAAGAACAGGAAGATTTGAAGCAATAATGGCTTCAAATTTTTCATAATTAAGGGCAGAGGCCAAACCACAGATTCAGTAAAGTCAAAGAGCACCTAGCAGGATAATTATTATTATTTTTAAAATCTGTATTTAAGCATATTATATCCAAATGGCAAAAAACCAAAACAAAGAGAACATATCGAAAGATCCCAAAGGAAAATAATCACCAAGATAGACCATGTCCTGAGCCATAAAACACACCTTAACAAATGCAGAAGAATAGAATTTATACAAAATATGTCCTCAGATCCCAAAAGAATGAAATTAGAAATTATAACGGAAAGATAGCTGGTAGCCAAAATATTTGGAGATTAACTAACACAATTCTAAGTGACACACTGTCAAATAAGAAGTCTCAAGAGAAATTATAAAATACTTTGAATTACTTGAAAATAAAAAAATCTCAAAATCTGTGAGATGCAGTTAAAGCAGTGCTTACAGGAAATTTTGTAGGATTAAATACATACATTAGAAATAAGACAGATCTAAAATCAATAATTTAAGACTCTTCCTTAAGCAACTAGATGAAGGTAAGCAATTTAACTCTAAAGGTAACAGAAGAAAAGAAATCATGATAATTAAAGCAAAAATGAATGAACTAGAAAACAGGAAATGAATAGATAAAATAAAAAAATTCAAAAGTTGGTTCTTTAAAATGTTCAACAAAATTGACTCTAGGCCAGTGGTTCTCAACCTGTGGATCACGACCTCTTTGGGGGTCTCCTGCATATCAGATATTTACATTACGATTCATAACAGTAGCAAAATGACAGTTATGAAGTAGCAACAAAAATAACTTTATGGTTGGGGGTCACCACAACATGAGGAATTGTATTAAAGGGTCGCGGCATTAGGAAGGTTGAGAACCACTACTGTAGGCAGACTACACAAGAAAAGGAAAAGAAGGCTCAAATTACCAGTGTCGGAAATAAAAAAGAGGCCGTAACTATGATCCCCTGGACATTAGAAGGATAATAAAAGAACACTATGAATTACTTTCTGCCCACAAATTTGATAACCAGGATAAAATGAACCAATTCCTTGAAAGATACAAACTAGCAAAACTCACCAAGAGAAAGAAATAATCTCTGAACAGGTCTATATCTATTAAATAAATTATATCACTAATTAATGACCTTCCAAAAAAGAAAGCACTGCGCTCATGTGGTTTCACTGCTGAATTTTTTTTACTAAGTCATAGCTGTGTACATTAATGAAATTATGGGGTACAATGTGCTGTTTCATATACCATTTGAAATATTTCATCAAACTGGTTAACAGCCTTCGCCGCATTTCTTAGTTATTGTGTTAAGACATTTAGACTCTACACTTAGTAACTTTAACATGTACCCTTGTAAAATGCAATGTAGTTGTGTTCCCACCAATTGCTCTCCTTCTACCCAACCTCCCCCGTCCCCTCCCTCTCCTCTTTCCCCTTCTTCTTGGGTTATAGTTGGGTTATAGCTTTCATACGAAAGTTATAAAGTGGTTTCATACTAGGGCTGAGTACATTGGATACTTTTTCTTCCATTCTTGAGATACTTTGCTAAGAATAATATGCTCTAGCTCCATCCATGTACACATGAAAAAGGTAAAGTCTCCGTCTTTTTTAAAGTTGCATAATATTCCATGGAGTACATATACCACAATTTATTGATCCATTCATGTGTCCATGGGGCACTAGGGCTCCTTCCATGACTTAGCAATTATGAATTGGGCTGCAATAAACGTTCTGTTGCAAATATCTTTGTTAAAAAATGATTTTTGGTCTTCTGGATATATACCTAGTAGAGGAATTGAAGGATTAAATGGCAGGTCTATTTTTAGGTCCCTAAGTGATCTCCAAACTTCTTTCCAAAAGGAACATATTAGTTTGCATTCCCACCAGCATCACTGCTGAATTTTAACAAACATTTGAGGAAGAAATGATGCTACTTCTCCCCAATCCCTTCCAGAAAACAGAGACCATAGAAATGCTTTTTAACTTATTCTATGAGGCCAATATTACCCTAATACGTGTACTAAAACCAGATAAGGACATTTTACAAAAAAGGAATATCGCCAGTATCTCTCTTGAACGTAGATGCAGAAGTCTTCAACATAAAATCAGCACATTGAATTCATCGATGTATAGAAAGAATTGCAAACCATGATCAAATCAGATTTAGTCTAGTATGTATGATAGTTCAGCAGCTGAAAATTAAACAATGTGATCTCTAGACATAAAGAGCAAGCCATTTTAACATACTAAAAAGGAAAAAAAAGTATACAATTGTATCAACTGATGGGGAAAAAGCATTTGACAAAATCCAACACATATTCATGACAAAAATGCTCAGAAAACTAGGAATTGCAGACGATTTTCTCAACTCAGTAAAGAATATCTACAGGTATCTCGAGCTAACATCATGTTTACTGGTGAAATCCCAGACACTTTGCCCACACGGCAAGAAGCAAGGCAGGACATCCTCTCCTACCACGGCTTCAGGAAGTCATAGCCAGTGCAGCAAGATCAGGAAAAGAAATACAAGTTAGACTAAGTGGGAAGGAAAGAATAGAACTGTCTTTTCTTTTGCAGATGACATGATTATTTATGTATAAAATCCCCCAAAATAAGCAAAAATGTTCCTGGAAATATTAATATAAGGTGAGCAGAAAAGTTGCAGGATACAAGGCAAATATACAAAAGTCAATTACTGGGCAGCACCTGTGGCTCAGTGAGTAGGGCGTTGGCCCCATATACCAAGGGCAGTGGGTCAAACTCAGCCCCTGCCCCGGCCAAACTGCAACAAAAAAGATAGCTGGGTGTTGTGGTGGGTGCATGTGGTCCCAGGTAGTCAGGAGGCTGAGGCAAGAGAATCACCTAAGCCTAAGAGCTGGAGGTTGCTGTGAGCTGTGACTGTGTCTGGGCTAGGGTGACAAAGTGAGACTCTGTCTCTATAAAAAAGAAAAGTCAGGACAAAAGTCAATTACTTTCCTACATACCATAAATGAACAATTGGATTTGGAAAAAAAAAAAAAAAAAACCTTGGGCAGCAGTGCCTTGTGGCTCAAAGGAGTAGGGTGCCTGCCCCATATGCGGGAGGTGGTAGGTTCAAACCCAGCCCTGGCCAAAACTGCAAAAAACCCCACCTATTTGTAATAACATGCAAAAAATAAATGCTTAGTATGAATCTAACAAAATATGTATGGAATCTATGTACAGAAAACTACAAATCTCTGATGAGAAAAAAAATTAAGGAAAATCTAAGTAAGTAGAAATAAATTTTATGTACCCGAACTAAAAAACACAATGTCGGTGAGATGTAATTCTTCCCAGTGTTTTCTTACAGATTCAATGCAGTCCCAATCAAAATTCAACAAGATCCCTTGAACATATTGATAAATTTATTCTAACACTTATATTAAAAGGCTAAAGATCTGGAATAGCTAACACAATGCTAAGACAAGGAACAACTATGAAGAGATTCAAGCTACCCAATTACAAGACTTACTGTAAAATCAAACAATCAAGACAGCCTGGTCTAGCGAAAGAACAGGGACACAAATCAATGGAAGAGAATGGAGAGCCCAGGAATAGACCCTCATCATGTGGTCACCTGATCTCCTGGAAAAGAGTATTCCAAGGGAGGAAGGACAGAGCGTTTGAGTAAATAGTGGTGAAATGGTTAGACACCATATGAAAAAAGTTAAATCATCAACTTTACATCTTTCAGGAAAATTAACTAAAAATGGATCATATTCCTGAATGTAAAATGCAGAACTTCTAGAAGACAACACAGGAGAGAAAACAATGGGTTTTGCAGGTCATGAGTTTTAGACATAATACCTAAAGCACAAGCCATAAGAGAAAAGAAATGAATAAATTAAAATTCATTAAAAATAAAAGTTTCTGTTCTGCAAAGATACTGTTAATACAATAAAAAAAGTCTACAGAGAGAAAACTTTTGCAAAACACAAATCTAATTAAAGATTTGTTCCAAAGAACTTGTATTTTAGAGGACTTGTATACTAAAAGGATGTTTTTGTATGCTAACAAAACTCTAAAATTCAACAAGAAGAAAACAAACAGCCCTATTTAACAATG
The DNA here is from genome assembly GCA_963574575.1 of Galagoides demidoff. Taxonomy (NCBI): domain Eukaryota; kingdom Metazoa; phylum Chordata; class Mammalia; order Primates; family Galagidae; genus Galagoides; species Galagoides demidoff. The sequence continues at coordinate 30,410 of CAUYQV010158734.1, read as the reverse complement.
AGCAAATTATCTGAAGGCATTATCACCAAAGAGGATGTACAATTAAGCATATGAAAAGGTGCTTAACATCATTTATTATTAGGTAATTACAAATAAAAATAAGAGTGAAATACTATTGCACAAATATTAGAATGACTAAAATCCTAAAAAACTGACAATATCAATTGCTGGTGAGTATGTAAAACAACAGAAATTTGCATTCATTATTGGTGAGAATGAAAAAATGATATAACCACTTTTCTTTTTTTTTTTTTTTTGAGACGAAGCCTCAAGCTATCCCCCTGGATAGAGTGCCATGGCATCACAGCTCATAGCAACCTCCAACTCCTGGGTTCAAGCCAGTCTCCTGCCTCCGCCTCCCAAGTAGCTGGGACCACAGACACCCGCCACAACACCTGGCCATTTTTTGGTTGCAGCCAACATTGTTGTTTGGCGGGCCGGGGCTGGGGATTGGAACCCGCCACCTTGGGTGTACATGGCTGGCGCCTTAGCCGATTGAGCCACAGGCACCGAGCCTATATAACCACTTTTCAAAACAGCCTAGCAGTTTTATATAATCCAGCAATTTTTCTCCAAGGCATTTACACAACAAATTTGAAAAACTATGTCCATACAAAAGCCTATAGCTGCTGGGTGCAGTGGCTCATGCCTGTAATCCCAGCACTCTGGGATGTGAAGGCATGTGGATTGCTTTAGCTCAGGGGTTCAAGACCTACCTGAGCAAGAGTGAGACCTTGGCTCTATTAAAAATAGCTGGGCCTCGTGACGGGTGCCTATAGTCCTAGCTACAAGGGAGGCTGAGGCAAGAGAATAACTTTGAGGCCAAGAGTTTGAGGTTGCTGCGAGCTACGACACCACAGCACTCTGCTGAGGGTGACAAAGTGAGATTCTGTCTCAAAAAACAAGACAGAACAGACCAAAAAACCTTTGGTTTTATTCATAATGCCAACTATTTATAGCAGCTTTATTATTTATTGCCAAACATTGAAAGCAACTAAAATGCCCTCCAGTATGTGAGTGCATAAGTAAACTATGCTGCATCTCTACAGTGGAACAGACAGTGGGGGGCATCAGGGAAGGGGAGAGTTGAAGAAGGGGGTCTGAGTTTCTTCAGGGAGATGAAACGACTTCGTTATTGCGATGGTGGGCACATGACACTGTGCATTTGTCAAAGCCCAGAGAACTTTACAATGCAGAAAACGCATGTGTGTAGATTACATGTATGTAATCTAATGTATACATTGAATGTCTGCACATTTAAAAAATCATTTAAGAGGTTGGGGAATCCCAGGAAGGAAGCAGGCTGGGACCAGAGCATCCGAACACATTATAAGGTGGGAAACAGCCTGACTGAAGGTGTCCTGGGGAACATGTAGACCTAATTAGCCTGGGGAATAGGAGGAGTCTGCGCGACCCAAGCAGATGCAACTTGCATAACCACCGTTCTCAAGCTGATAAAGCTGTTTCCTGTGGACATTCGATTAGCAACTCTGATCATGCTCAGTACACTGGACCTGAATGTTAAGCAATGGCTAGTGGCTCCGTTCTTTCTCACTGTTGGAGTAAGAGTTCACAAATAAACAAGAAGAGAAGGGTGGAATGATCCGTATGGCAATCAATTAGAATCAGGGACATCACTATGAGCTCATGTTTGGCTTAGCGTAGCCACAGAGAGTTCCCTTCACACACGTCTTCCTACCTCGGTGTCTATGCTCAGGCAGTGTACACATGTGCACGCCCTCGCTATCAGCTGATAGAGCCCAGAAGGAACAACAACCAGGGATCAAGGAGCAGACGTGGTGACCGTATCTTGGTTTCTAAGACTGTTCCCCCATAAAAGGGACCTTGGAAAATTGGAGAATTGGGGCAGGAAATATACAAAATGAATCTGGATCGTCTTGTACAGCCAGAATATAAGGAAGTACTCAAAACCAAACCCAAATCCAGACCTAACCACCCCACCGCCACACACTGGTACAGGTACACTGAATTGTCACTGCTTTATTACGAAACAAAACAAAAAACAGGAACAGAGTACTCAACTAAAATAGTTCCCAAAGGCAATGCTGAAGCACTTTGAAAACAAATAAAATACAACCAGATTGTAACCAAAGTACAAAATACCTATGGGTCCGCAATGATGTAAATAAGTGATTTAGTAAATAAATGAAACAGAAGAGACGAATGTTCCTTGCAGAATTCCAAATACACGATGCGGGACACTGCTCCCAAGGAGGAGGGGCAGACGTCCCCACTCTGCACACAGTGACTTCTTCCAGAGAGTACGGCATGAAAAAGGGAGGAAAGGGTAACTCTACGACGAAGAAACCCAGCACACACTCCCGCAGCCAGGAGCCCAGGGTTGCACATCAACAAGATAAATCATAACACCGTGAGATGGGAGTGGCACCTTAGTGCTGCCATCTGTCTCCAGCAAAAACAAAACACCTCCATCCGATCTAAACCTGAGGAATCCATCAGATAGATGCAAACATTCTACAAAACACACGACCAGTGCTCAAATGGCAACAGAGTCGGAGAAACCATCGCAGCAAGAGGAGCCTGAGACAAGGCGTGACTCCGTGCCATGTGGTTTCCTGCAGGGAACCTGGAACAGGAAAGGGTCACTAGGTAAAATGATCTAAGGAAATCTGAGTAGGGCACGCACCCCAGTAATAATTCCATATCAATACTGGTTTATCAATTGTAGTAAATGTGCTGTACTAATGTAAAATGCTAATTACAGGCTCTTTGTTTCATCGTCACATGGTTTATGTAAGTATAAAACTGCTCTTAAAAAAAAAAGAAATGAATAGATGGATGATTAGATCTGCTTGTTCTTTTTTTTTTTGAGACAGAGCCTCAAGCTGTCTTCCTGAGTAGAGTGCTGTGGCATCACAGCTCACAGCAACCTCCAACTCCTGGGCTCAAGCGAGTCTCCTGCCTCAGCCTCCTAAGTAGCTGGGACCACAGGTGCCCACCACAACGCCCGGCTATTTTTTTATTGCAGGTGTCGTTGTTGTTTGGTGTATGTGGCTGGCGCCTTACCCACTTGAGGCACAGGCACTGAGCCAGATCTGCCTGTTCTGAGCATGTAGAAGGCAGGAGATAGAACATAAATATTTTTGAACATAAGCAAAATGTAGGAGAAAAAGAGCTAATGAGAGAAGGAGAAACTGAGGAATTAAAAAAAAAAAAGGAGAAGGCAAGGCCCCCGGAGGCGTGGAGGGAAGTCTCTGGAAGGGAATAGATTAGCAAGTGGAATTCCGGTAAAAAAAACTTGAGAGGGGAGAGATATTTTAAATGCCCGTTAAATGCCCAGAGACTTTATAGAGGGCAGATCTTCTAAAGTAGCAAGAAAAAGCATAAAATAGCATGATGCTGTTGTAGGGGAGGGTTAAGTGGAAGAGGACGTCATAAAGGTCCTCCTCCTCACTGTCCTCACAGGGAGACTGAAGGCTGAGGAGGGGGTGGGAGTGGGGGGTCTTTTCCTCATTGTCCTCACAGGGAGACTGAAGGCTGAGGAGGGGGTGGGCAGTTTACACCTGTGCTGTTCAGGGGTCAACTGGATTTATAATCTTTCTAGCTAGTTTTTATGATCTTTAGTTCCATACTTCCAAGCAACGCATCTCCTCACTGATTTCTTCTGCTTCTTTTTCATCTGTAGACGTTTCCTTTTGGTCTCCTACAGTCCAGCTTATAGATGTAGCCCCCGCCCCACCTCACCTCCTCTTCCTCCTGGTCTCACTCTCCCACTTGAAATATATCGCGATTTTCAGTTAAATTGCTTTGTTTATACCATTTTAAATATGCATCATTTATACTATTTTAACACATTTAATGTTATTTGTACCTGAACTTTGTAAAATTCTGTGATTATATTTTCTGTCTCATACAACTTGGTTTTTGTGTGTTGATTAATATTCTCCCAACTTCCCAACAGAGAGTATACAACTCTGCCCGTCTACGCCTCTCTTTCTCGGTCTCTCTTGGCCTTTCTTGGTGTGTGAGCAGGAGAGGGATTCTAGGGAGCATTGAGGAAGAGGGAGAAGAGTGGGTGGGTGCTGTGCTAGGGGGAGAGGGCAGCGACATCAGCCCTGAGCACCGGGGGTGAGCAGAGTAGGAGTGGGTGGGAAGCCAGGAGGAGGCTGGAGGCTCTCACTGGAGCCCTGGAGAAAGATTATTTTGCAAAATGTGGCTCCAGCAAGACTGTCACAGACACCCTTGATTTTTTAATGCTAGTATCTCCCCCAATTCTATGAAATGCCTGAGATTATTCTGAGTCTTCCAGGAAACTGAAAAGAACCATGAAAACAAAACACTCCAAGAACCCTAGTATGGTGTCTGGTATACACTAGTCACTCAATACATGTTCTTTTCCTGGCCCTGTAGCACTTAGCTCTGCTGCCTCCTTGTGAAGATCAGCAATGGAGACTGAGCTGGTTAGCCAGCTCCTCCCCCTAGCTGGTGGGCTTGCTGGCGCCACCTTCATACCCACCACTTGGCAACATGGATGGAACATCCACATAGGACCCCATGGGGGCGCCACAAGAGGAGTAACGAGGCGTGGTTCCTACTTTACGGGGCTCACAGAGTAATATGAGAAATAATTCACATAAACAAATACCTCCGATGATGCTGAAGAACGTAAGTACGGAATGGAGGGCATTGGAAACGCTGCACAAACATCTGAGTTAAATGAGTTTTCTTAGATTTTATCTAATCTTACAGTTTCAAAGAGAATATTACTTAGGTGGATGGTGTTGAGAAGTAAATATTACTTTAATTAGCAAATAGAAATGACAGAGTAGGAAAACCTTGATCTTGACTAACGGGGCTTTGTTTGATTGCTCATAAATGATTTAACCTCAGCTACCTCAATGCCTGGCTGTCCTGTGGGCTCGTTCCTTGTTTTCTCCTCTTTCTTAGCCCTTTTCTCAATGGGTCTGCAGTGTCCAAGGCAGTGACTTCCCTCTTGACGATGTTACGGCAACTCTGCTCTCGACTGGGCACAGTCTGTCACTGTGTCACTGGGCACAGGCGACTTCACACCCACAGGTCCTCAAACGCTAATTTTTAGAAAGGGGAAGTCAGGCTTGTGTAATTTCTTTCACTGAATCTGGCAAAGTGTGATGGTTATTAAGGTTCCCAATGCATGTTTAAAAGTACCCCACTATTCTTAAGCTCTCTGGAGATGAAGGCACGAGAACTCAGTGGGCTAAGGACGGTTAACCAAGATCTAAAACTGGGATCTCAAATGTATGACATTCCTATTGTTACTTCTCAACTATCATCTCAGATGCCAGCTGGTGGGTCGGTGAAGAAAGGAAGTGATTAAAAAGATGCACTAATCCACCACCTTCCGGGCAGACTCGGTTTTTCTTCAGCAAGATTCAGTTATATTTCTTCCTCTAATACCCAGGTATCATTGTCTTTGGTCGCTTGGCCACTCGGGTCCCAGAGAGAGGCACCTCTTCTATCCTGGAGGCCTTCCCAACAGGACACGGTGGAGAGAGAGTTGAGGGGTGAGGATCAGGCTGGGGGTGGGATGAGGCTCAGCAGGCTCGCAGCTGGGTGGCCTGGAGCAGCACCCTTTGTTCTCTGAGCAGCAGTCTGGGCCCCAGCTGGGAGCAAATTAGAAGCTAAATATTGGGCTGCCCCCAAGATGGTGCCAGAACCTTGTTTTGGTGACGTGCTGTAAGAACAGGGAGGTTTTAAGGGACCCAGGCATGGAGTTTTATCCATTCCCCCTCCCTCCCCAGCCTGCCAATGGAAGGAAACAGAGAAGTTGGAAAACGAGGACTTACCTGGGCGGCGTGAGCGCCATTAAGGAAAACCCAGGGATTCCTCTCCCCTCATAGACCTGAATGAAGGTGACCCAGAGAACAGCTCTCCCTGTTAAGGTCACACGTTGGAAAGTCGGCAGGTGGTGTTTCTCTACCATAAAGTTATTCTGCTAGATTGAAGTTCGCATCTTTATAGGTCAGAAGTTTCTGAGGGAACTATTTGTTATAAAGCCTGTAATTCCTACCAATCATATCCCAAAATAAATGTTCTTGAAGGCCAGTAAAATTCCTGCATGCTCACTGTTTCTTGGAATTTGTCTTTTTTTTTTTTTTTTAAGAACGTCACTGGTGTCTAACCCTTTATTTGGTAGTTTCTTTAAAGTCAAGGTAAAATTTTAATCTATCTAGGATGTTCTTTAAAAACAAGATATTTTCTGATATATGTTATTGGTCATGACTTATGAATCCTGCCAAGAGGACACCCTAGGGGTACCTACGGGTTCAGCGCTGGATCGAGTCTGGCCTTGCATCCCAGCCCTGTCATCTTCCAGCTGTGCGACATCCCTGAAGCTTCTCATTCCTGTGCCTCAGTTTCCTCATCCTCAAAATGGAGTAATAATAGCATCTACTTGTAGATATTACCATGTCTTCTTATAGGATTATTAGAAGGGTGATCTATATTTACACAATAAATTTAAAGTATTTGAAGTAGAGTGCGGCTTATTTGTAAAATATAAATACGATTATATCATTAAATGACAGTTATTGGCAGTCATACTTATGAGATGTGCGATACGGTTTGTAAAGTTTCTGAGACACCGTGAGAAGCATTGCCTGAGATTCCCAGCCAGAGTGCTGCCTGGATGGCCACTTAGAGTCAAGCTTGAACGAGCCTGCAGCATTTCTGCTTTGGAAGTTTTCTTAAAGTTTCTTTTCGTTTTCTAAAGATATCTGTTTCATTTTCACAAAGTGCTGAAATCAAAACGCTCAAGAGATGGCTCTTTTATTAGTTATACTGTTATTATTGAAATAGAGAAGTATCTGCTCCCTTTTCCACAGCATTTTACAATGACAAAAGGCAAACTGAGTAGAGAGAGGGGAATCTTCTGGTTCTGCACAAACTGACAGCCCCACTTTGAACCAATTACTTGACCTTGACGTAACTTTTCATTTACATCATCATGGCTGGAAACAGATTTAATTCCACAGATGACCTCTGAAAGACAGTGAACGGTTCCTGGAAAGATGCCGCAGATGAATCAGGACAGAGCTGGGAACAGCCCAGTGATTGATTATTGCGTCTTCTGGGGGAGAAACACCTGCTGTGTGTGGCCGTCCCTACAGTGATGTTCTCAAGGGCCCTTCTGGCCCTAACGTGCCTGAATTTTTACATTTCTTTCAACCAATACAGGTTCAATCATAGTTTTTAGTTAGAAATAATTATTTGAAGATAATCAGCATAGATTTTATTTTTTTGGTGGGTCCTTGGTGCTGGATTTAGACACAAGGAAAGAACCAGTCCCTGCCCGCTTCTGGCCCCTTGAGGGGTCCTGACAACTTTTAGGAAGTTAGTCACTTCTGTTCCTCCCCACTGGATTCTTGCACACTGCTCCTTCTTCACACTTACTGTCTCTCACTTACCTCCGTCTCACATGGGCGAGGCCTCACGCTCCTGGAGCTGGCTCCTTCCTTCTACCAGAGAGGGAGGAAGGGGCGCCATCTCCTCTTCTGTCACCCCCTTCCTTGCACTCTGAGCAGCCTCCCACTCTCTTGGACTTTCTCCATCTGCTCTTGCCTGGCCTGTCTCTATTTTTTTTCTTTTTCTTTTGTGTGTGTGTGTGTTTTGCTGGGGCTGGGTTTGAACCCACCACCTCCGGCATATGAGGCCAGCTCCCTACTCCTTTGAGCCACAGGCGCTGCCTGGCCTGTCTCTATTTTTTACTTTCCCTTCCTTCTTTCCTGCTGGCCCTTTATCCTCTGCATATAAACATGCTCCAAATAGTTTAAACTGAACACTGAGCCAAATCAAAACTGATTTACATCTCCTCCTTCTTTTCTGGGGTCGGAACTTGCCCACATGCTCCTGCCCCACTCCCTTGCCTCATCCCGTGTGCCTTACATGGGAGCCAGCATGAGGCTCCCAGCGCCATGCTGAAACTCTTCTCTCTGACATGACGGGAGACAAGTTCTGCTTCAGACGCATGGAGTTGGAGGTGTTTGGAGGACAACCATGTGGGGATGCCCACCAGGCAGCTGGATATACACGTCTTCAGTGCAGGACGGACATTGAGTTTGAAGAAACAGGAATGAGTTGCAGCAACGGTTGGCACCTGTGTGGTCCTTGGGGCAAGAACGTGGAGCCACCAGTGAACACGTGTGTGCCGGGGAGAGAACGTGGAGCCACCAGTGAACACGTGTGTGCCAGGCAGAGAACGTGGAGCCACTAGTGGACGCCTGTGTGCCAGGAAGAGAACGTGGAGCCACCAGTGGACACATGTGTGCCGGGGAGAGAGTGTGGAGCTACCAGTGAACACGGGTGTGCTGGGGAGAGAACGTGGAGCCACCAGTGAACACGTGTGTGCCAGGGAGAGAATGTGGAGCCACCAGTGAACACATGTGTGCCAGGGAGAGAGCGTAGAGCCACCAGTGAACACGTGTGTGCTGGGGAGAGAACGTGGAGCCACCAGTGAACACATGTGTGCCAGGGAGAGAGCGTGGAACCACCAGTGAACACGTGTGTGCCAGGGAGAGAACATGGAGCCACCAGTGAACACGTGTGTGCCGGGGAGAGAACGTGGAGCCACCAGTGGACACGGGTGTGCCGGGGAGAGAACGTGGAGCCACCAGTGGACTCGGGTGTGCCGGGGAGAGAACGTGGAGCCACCAGTAAACACGGGTGTGCCAGGGAGAGAACATGGAACCACCAGTGGACACGGGTGTGCCGGGGAGAGAACGTGGAGCCACCAGTGAACATGTGTGTGCCAGGCAGAGAACGTGGAGCCACTAGTAGACACCTGTGTGCCAGGGAGAGAACATGGAGCCACCAGTGGATACGTGTGTGCTGGGGAGAGAACATCATGGAGCCACCAGTGGACACGTGTGTGCCAGAGAGAGAACATGGAGCCACCAGTGAACATGTGTGTGCCAGGCAGAGAACGTGGAGCCACTAGTGGACACCTGTGTGCCAGGGAGAGAACATGGAGCCACTAGTGGACACATGTGTGCCAGGGAGAGAACGTGGAGCCACCAGTAAACATGTGTGTGCCGGGGAGAGAATGTGGAGCCACCAGTGAACACGTGTGTGCTGGGGAGAGAACGTGGAGCCACCAGTGAACACGTGTGTGCCAGTGAGAGAGTGTGGAGCCACCAGTGAACACGTGTGTGCCAGCGAGAGAGTGTGGAGCCACCAGTGAACATGTGTGTGCTGGGGACTTCTGAGTACAACAACAGGCCCTTCAGGGACAGGACAGGGAGCGACTGAGGGGCTCACCCCTCCTAATGGAGCTTGTCACTCCCTTTTTCCTTCTCCATCTGTCTTGCTGCCATTTTGCCTTTCTCCATTTTTCAAAGAACCAACACTTAGTTTGTTGACTCTCTCTGTTGTTTTCTGTTTCACTGGTCTGTTCTCACTGTTATTTCCTTTTTTCTTGGTCCTTTAAATTCATTGTTTTCTATTTTCTTTCATTGAAAACATGACAATTATTTTTATATTTTTTCCCTAAATAAGTCCTTTGAATCCATGTAATGTCAACACTTCCTCCTAACGGCATCTCAGGTGCACTTTCACGGTTGTTCACTTCTATTCTCTCTTAAAACCCATGACATTCTTATGAATTTAATTTATGAATTTTAAGAATTTGGGTTAGTATCCAGACCTTTTTAATGATATTTTATTGTTGGTTTCTAATTTACCTGCATCGTGATCAGAACAGCATCTGCGTGTCAAGGTTTTTTGATCATTGTTGAGATTTCCCTTTGTGACCTAGTCTGTGGCATGTTTATAAAATAAAATATTTTACATTTAAAGAATGTATATTATTATTATATTTCATGAGAGATTCTATGTTAATGATACTAATTTTGGTAATTTTGAATCTATAACCTTAATTTTTCTTTTCTTTCTTTCTTTTTTTTTTTTGTTAGCTTGGTACTACTCGGTGCTTTGTTAAATTTGTTCATTTCTGTCAGTTTTCCTTTCTTCCTTACAAGCCCATATTATTCTTTGCATATATCCCCTATCTTACTTACAGTCAATTATTTTATCATTATGGTGGTTTCTTCTTTTTTGACTTGAAATCCACTTTTTAAGTTAACATTTGACTTGCTCTTCTGTCTCTCAATTATGTTTGCGTTTTTATTCTGGGTCTATTTCTTATTAACATCTTATAGCTAGGTCAAAAATATGCAAATCTACTCCCCTCTGTTCATTAGTGGAGTTGAACCATTTACATGTGTTAGGATGCCATATGCATTGGGATTTCTTTCTAATAGTCATTTAGTGCTTGCTGTTGAATATTCTTTCCTATTCTTCTTTTGTGTTACCTGGTAAGTCAGGGGTCAGTGACTTTTTTTCCTGAAAAGGCAGATAGTGAACATGTTAGGCTTGGTGGATCCAGGGTAAAAACATGGATAGTTTGTGATATTTCTGTGGCAACAGAGAAAAAACTATCACAAAAATTTACTGATGACAATCAAATTATAATATGTCAATTATAACAGTATGAAGTTGAAACAAAAAGCTAATAGTCTTAAACAAGTTCATTGTTTCTGGACACTTTCTGGGCACATTTCTTTGACTGCTACAATTAAGCATGACTTAATTAACTCATCATGGGTACATGGCCATCCCTGCTTGGCTCAAAAACAAGACACTTGGAAACACCCTTTGGTTATAGCCTCATTTTCATTTTCTTATTTTTATAAAGAAATTCCTCCATGGTGAGAGAGCCTACTTTAAGTTTTCCAATTTTCCTCACCATGGTTTTTACTAGGAAGCAATATTGCTTGGTCATGCTGATGGAGAGGGTGTTCTTTTAGCAGGTGCACCGTCATTGTATAATAAACACAACGTTGCACTGTCTGATTCAGCAACAACATAATCCGCATTCCACTGTGCCTTAAAATCGCAAGATTTGAAACTTACTTTTTTCTTGTTTTGATATGATTGGTAAGGGAAAATGTGAGGTATGGTCAATCAACACATAGGGCCCTGAGAAGACTGTTACAGACACGTCACTCTGTCCTGGTGACACGGTCCATTCAAGATTTTCAGTGTGGTGCTTGCTTCAGTAGTGCATATACTAAAATTGGAATGATACAGAGAAGATTAGCAGGGCCCCTGGGCAAGAAGGACACACAAATTTGTGAAGTGTTCCATACTAAAAAAAAAAAAAGATTTTCCGTGTATGTGGAAAGAACCTCATACGTCCCTACTGCCACTTCCCGACTCTGTACACAGATCACTGACACAACCCAGATGTCACATAGACAAATGGACATGTTTGTTCCAGTAAAACTGTATTTATGGGTGCTGAAATCTCAGTGTCATAAATTTTTTGTGTAATAAAATATTCTTCCTTGTTTGAGGTTTTTTTCCCTTTCAGCCATTAAGCAATGTAAAAGTCACTCGGCTCGTGGGCCATACAAAAACAGGCGGTGGGCCAGATGTGGTGGATAATGTTGAAGTTACTGCACCAAGTTTTTGTTCTCTCTCTCCTATTTGAAAGCTGTACATTGTATTCATTTAAGAATCTCCCTTAATTTTTAAAATAATATTTACTAAGTTATAGTTTTAGTGATGAAGAACAAAGTAAGTCGTCTTTCTATTTTTCAAACCATATCGCCTACATTTCATAATAAAGTCCAAAGCGAGTCATGATTCTATCCTGCGTCACAGGAATAGGACAGATTAAGTTCTCTGGTGAGAGGTTTAGGACCCAAACACAGCATTTCTTGGGCATTGCTGTGTATTATGTAGGAAGGAGGTGCAGCTTCTTTGGGGTCACACAAGCCCGGCTTTGGATTTTGGACACCTGCCTTGCCCCTCAGAGCAGGTCACCTAATCCCTCTGAGCCGTGGTCTTCTCATTTGTAAAGTTAACCTAAAATCACCTACATTAACTACGAGCTTTCAGTAGAAGTCACTGCTATAAACTTCTGCTCTTGGAAGGCACTCAACAAGAGGCCGTCATCACACTCGCTTTACTCCAGCTTAGAAGGGCCCGTTTCAGTTGTAGGGGTATGCTCCTCTAAATACAAAACTGCACCCCAAATGTCTGCTTTCTCCTGGACATTTTACTCCATCAGTCATTCAAGAACATTTACTTATAAAGCATGATCACCTCCCAACTGAGTTATCTCTGTTTCTCAAAGGCCACAGCACCATGGCTGGCTCTGTGGAAGGCTGGCCTGGGGGACGGGGAGCTGGACCCGCCGTCTCAGCAAACACTCGGGGCTCTACTCTCACTTGTGCAGAAAGCCCTTTTCACTGTGGAAGCCTCATTAGACCAGCAAGGGAACCGTGATGGGCTGCACGGATGCGCCTGTGTGAAATGTGAGCTTGGGAGTGGGGTGCCTACTGACAGGTCAGAATGTGGAAACATTCATCTTGCCAGTGACGTGAAAATGTACAACTTTTTCCTGGTATAAATCTCATTTTAATTTTATTTCTGCAATGCATCCACAGATATGGTTCTGTGTATAAATAGATTTATATTGTCAAAGCCTGAAAATAAAGAAAATATTTAAGAAAATATTCCTGGTGCTGATGACAAAAATAATCTTGTCAGGGGAAAAAGGACTATTGTTTCAAATCTTTATATTTCTTTCATGTATTATATATACTAACTGGGGCATTATAGAAAAAATTCAAGCAATAGTGAATGATGAAAAAAAGACAAGAAGCAATATCTTTTAAAGACTGGATAGCAAATGATTCTTTAAAAATTTCCCCCCTTTTTCTTTCCTTGTAACTTTTTCTTGTATGTTGTGTTATTTAAACAACGTGCCACATTGCCTGTCATTTCCCAGAATTAAACATATGATGTGGTATATTCTTTTTAGCAAAAAGTAAAAACTTAAAACATCAAAGCAATCAAAAAGAACATAATAAATTAAGCGACACACTTTTCAGGAACCCTGAAACAGAAACCTTCCATTAAAGTATTAGTTCTACTCACTCCAGAAGTCCTTCTTCCCCTTAACCCGACCTGCCCTCAGGCTCCTCGGAGTAAAGTGGTCTCAGCCCAGCAAAGCAGGCTTCAGTCAAAGGAAGCCCAGTTATTTGGTTCAGGTGCTGAAGCTAATGTGCGCCTTGGGCGGGTGTGGACCACTGGTGCGTGCAGGAGTGAGGGCACAAGGACAGGTGATGGATTAGGGGCCGGGAGACAGGCAGACTCCTCCACACATCTACAAGGCAGTAAAAATTCTCTCCCTCTCTGTCTTTTAGTCTAGCTGCGCCCAGACTCTGTTGAAAAGAGCACAGAAGCATAACTCAGTTCTTCTTCAAATTCTTCTTGCCTGCGCGGGTGCTAAGCCTTGTCCTAGATGGGGGGATTTAGGCCCAGAGAGCCCAGTGGGAGAGAGGAGGGGTGAGAAGGAAAATTCTTGGGCACTATTGGCAAATAACAAATCATCCTTATCCTTCAATAAAAATAGACATATCTAACCACCACAGAAGTGTCAGCCTAGCATCTTGAAGGACATAATTTACATTATTATGACTGCTTTCATGTTCAAAGTCAATCTTACATGTACTAAGCAAACCTCATGGTCTCACTGTCAGCTACTTCACAGAATCTTCCTGTTGGTAGGTTCCTACCGACATGGCTCGATATTGTCTATGGCCTCTGGGAAACAAGTCACTTAACCACTCTGAGCCTCAGTTTCCCCATCAGTAAAATGGGGATAATAACATGCCCCATTAGGTTGCCATGAAGGCTTAAAATGATGTGTGTTAAGCATCTAATGGAGTCCTGGACACTTTGATGTTCAATCTGTCTGATGGATAAGTGGGTGATTCTGAGGGGTAGAGAAAGACTCGATGATTCATAGGTTTAATTTGCTCTAGATTAAAGCAGGGACACAATTCTGACTTTTTAATGAAGGTCTGATTTAATATACTGTTCCTCTGCCCTCCAGGAACCAAGTAAAACTAAAGATATTTCCAATTCTTTGTGCCCAGCCACTGATGAAAGCTGACCCAAGAAAATGGCTTATTGCCAGTGTCAGACAGTTAGCCTTGAATAATGTTGGTTAGCAAATTTAAATTCGATTAAATGAGAAAGAGTTCCCCAAACGTTTTAACCCACAGGTGCAGGAAGGCACCAGAGACATCTACAACTAGGAGCCCCAGGAAGGGCCAGCTCGGGTCACTTTAATAGTTGCCATCTCCCGTCACCAGCAGATGACAGATCTTCTGAGGGCAGGTTTAGGTTAAGGCTGGTAAATGATGCTGTGGAACAGTGAGCAGGTTGGATCTGCTCCAGCCTGGGGCAGTGCTTAGCTTCCTGCCTGAATCACGGGGAAGTTATGAAACTGAGAAGTCAGGCAACCTCTGAAGTTAGCAGAGTGAGGAACACACAGGGCGTGGATTTAAAAGATGCAATGTGAGCCCTGGTGGGGTGGCTCACACCTGTAATCCTAGCACTCTGGGAGGCCAAGGCAGTTAGATTGCCTAAGCTCAGGAGTTTGAGAACAACCTGAGCAAGAGTAGAACCTGTTTCTACTACAAATAGAAAAATTAGCCAAGCATTGTGGAGATCACCTGTAGTCTCAGCTACACTGGAGGCTGAGGCAGGAGGATTGCTCGAGCCCAGGAGTTTGAGGTTGCTGTGTGGTAGGCTGACCTTATGGCACTCTAGCTGTTATAACAGAATAAGACTCTTTCTAAATAAACTAAATAACAGAATATAGTATTTGTGTTTATAAGTGACATCGTTTATCAACCTGATCATAAAGTGATCATCTGGGAGCCAAATAGCCACGTCCAGCCTGTAGCTCCTCAGGCGTCCTTGTCTTGACAAGGGGGCCATGTGAGGGCAGCAAGAGGTCCAGGACTGAACACAAGGCAGACACAGTTGGCACTCAAAACTCATTTATTTTATGAATTACCCACTATTGGAACTGTGTGACGAAGCCTCTACCACGTTCTGTGCTGTTTCCACATCTTCCTCTCCCACCTGACATCAAATCCTAAATGCGAATGTTCTATTTTCACAGTATGATTTGGGAATACTGGGCCAAATACTTGACACTACATTTGGGTGTCAAGAGGGAGGCTGTCATCTGTGGCTTTTCCCCAGGGGCTCCTGCCTGAGACAGGGCACTGTGCTGTGTAAGCTGGGTATCCGTATCCACGGGGGTGCCCATTTCTGAATTTGGGCCCTGCAAATGCATACATCAGGAGTCCTTTTTTGCTCTCATTAGATGAGGTTCTGGAGATTATTTACCCCTTTAACTCAGTTTTTCTTTCTGCTAAATGAGATAAACATTTTATCACTGAAAAGTTATAATAATTATTGTAATATTATTTCCCCGAATAAAAAATGCCATGAAATTAAAGATTAGAAGCTGGTTAATATTCCAGCAAGGCAGAATTGCTAAACTGCAAAACTTTATGTGCACCATTTAAAAAAAACATTTAAACAATATATGAAATGTAAACTCATTATCTCGAAATCTGCTTTTTATAAGTTCACTTTTTAAAACACCACCACACCCTTCAAAACATTTCTAACACTTTGAATGGTTCTTCTTGGGATTCTTTACTCAGTGACCAGTACATTTCCAGGGAGATTACAGTGTGTTATTATGCACTTGAGTTTTCAATCACTTGGAAATTACCTCTGCTATTTGGCAATGGAGAGGATTCCTAATCACCCGATATTCAGGCATTTTTAATTATTTTCCCCTCTGAATTCTGAAACTTGTTTTTATATTCGAAACCATTCAGCACCACCAAATTGTTCATTTGGGGGAGGAATGGGGTGTTCCAATCACGGGGGCCATTTGCCTGTACCCTCAGGTAGAGGTGCTTCTTTTGCAGGAGGACCACAATCAGTTTAAAAATAATTTAGAGTTTGCTATAGGCTTCATGGTTTCAAAGGCAACAAAGGGACAGAACAGTGGAGAAGCTGGGGCCCATGTGTACTGCCACTGTGGGGTCCAGATCCCTGGTGGGAGCATTCTCCCGGCCTCCTGGCAGCGTTGCCCTGCTCTGACCAACAACAGCAGGTCCGTGGCTGCCCACAAGCAGCTTGCCCTAGGGACTGTGGTCAAGTTCTCAGTCCTGGCTAGAAGAAATTATTTGGCTACATTTAACTATAAAGTGATTACCACCTGCTGTGTGATGGTTCCTGTTTGGATTTCAGCAATTTCGTTCCTCTGGGAAAATGCTTTACTGGGATGGGTCTGGTGCTGGGTCTGTGAACTTCCTCAGCCTGGCCCTACTCCTCGGGAACACACATCGGGACACAGGCAACATGGAGGAGGGTGGGCGCCGTCTGACACAGGATCCTCCAGTTTCCAAACTCCCTGCGCTTCTGGATTTGTTTTCAGCTCCGCTTTTCTCATGAAGGTCCCTCTATTTGATGATCCCATTATCTATTAATGGTGTAAAATTTTGGAATGAACGTTTCCAACTTTCAAACACCACAAATTGATGTCTAGGCAAACAACTTAAAAGGGGAAAAATCTTTTAAAAAGGCTTTCCCCCTCAATTTTAGCCAGATAACTATTGTTAAAAGAAACTAAAGCAGCTTCCCACCAACTTCTTAGCAAACCCACAGCTGTCATGTACATTTGCCTCCATATTTGTCGCTGATTTTCTGAAATCTCCACTTTCAGATTATACATCACATTTCCCACTGTTGTCAAGTTTAATTAGAGAAAACCATCTCAAATTTTCCTGCAAATGCAGAGATAATGGTGGGATTCTTACACGAAACAGAATATACGTGCAAGCTACAGGTCTTGGCGTTTATTTTCAGTGTTTTATTCAGGGAAAATAATTTCAAGAGATTTTAACAATAAACTAAGGAATTTCTTTCCCTTTTCTGGCTTTCTTTAATTGCATTACATTCGGGGAGTGTTTCTCCAAGAGTAATTATGGGTTTGTTGTAAGCCTGGTAACAACATCACCCAGCACCTGCTCACCTGTTCACGGAAGGCAGCAGCAGGGATGCCACACTGAAGATGCAGGAGCCACTGCCACCACCCCGGTGAAACACACAGCTCCCATGTACCCAACTCTGATCAGTCTATCCTCCTTCCCAGGCCTCCCTCCCTTTCCTCCTCCCTTCCATCAAGACCTCTGCAGAGGCAGCTCTGGGAAGGTCTCAGGTTTGGGCTCATTTCTAGCACCAGAGGCAGATCAGAGATGAATCAAGGAACTTCTGCACCAGAAGGGGAAGGAGGGTGTAAGCCACACAGGCTCCCTAAACCCGCCTCCCCAGTTTAAATTAACAGCCTCTAGCCTCTATTCTCTGCTCTTTCCAGGGAAGGCACCTGTGCCCTCTGGCTCCTTCTCCTCTCAGGCAGAGGTGGGGGTCATCTGCCGTAATCCCACATCTCCTGGACTGCCAGATGCCACAAGGACACATGGCAATAGACCAGGGTCCTTAGGACTTCTGGCCCTACAGAGCCCCAAATTCCTCTTCCTAGTGACTATGGACTCCTGCACAGAGACCTTCCCAGTAAATGCAAATGAGGGCAGGGGAGGGGTTAAATTCAGCCTGCCTGAACTGGGGACAAGAAGAGGGAGCCAGAGAGGAAAGACCAGAACAGGAGTGGGCTTGTCTCCCGGCTTCCTGGGAGCATGTCTGGAGTAGACCAGTGAAGAGCAAACCTGGATCCATCCCTACCTCCCAGGACCGCACCCCACCGTGGAGACGCAGATCCTGGAAAGCCACCTTGTCCTAGAGCACCATCACAGAGGCCCAGAGCTGAGTGACAGGGAAGGGAGCTGGCATTCCCTGGGATCGCTCCTTCCAGCAGCCCTTCTCCCTCCCTGCATTGGAAAGTTCCTCCTTACAAGGAGCTCAGTTCCAACAGTCACTTGTCCCAGGCACCGCAGCTCCTTGCCCACCTGGCCCCCGAGGTTGCTCCTGAGCCTCCGGCCGAAGCCTCGCTGGAGCATCAAGGGAAGACCCTGACCCAGGTGGGGCAGGCCGAGTGGAGATGGAAAACGGTCATGGAGGGGCCCCGGGCCGCCCTTGCGGCCCACCCTCCTTCCACCAGCACAAATTAGGCTCCTCTCAGAAAAGCTGGAGCAGAGCTGAATGCCAGCCCGTCGCCCCTGGACAGAGGATCCCTGGAGCGAGCAGATTCCAGAGGCCTCGGTGGGCTGGACGTAGAGGCAGAGCAGGGGTGCACTCTTTCCGGGTCTGAACGGTCCCCTGGATGAGGGGCACGCTCTCGCGGGTCTGAATGGTCCCCTGGCCGAGGGGTGCACGCCACTCAGCCCAGCTACCGGCGGCCGGATGCACTGAGGACCGGCGCTGGCAATGAGCCGGCTGTCACCACAGGGAACAGAAGGCCTGAGCCCAGCACCTCTGGACAATCCCCAGCCCCCTTCAAACTTCGGTCCCTTCCGAGCTATAAAGGAGGTGACTGACACGGAAGCCGGTGGCCGCGGTCTGACAGCCAGAGGCAAAGCCAGGAGCGGAACCCGGGACGTGGGGACCATGGGTGGCGACCGCCATCCGCCTCCCGAAAGAAAAGTCTCCCGCGAGACCCCCCGGGAAGGCGCCAAGGCCGCCAGCCAGGGCGCCCATGGTGGAAGCGAAGCTGGAGAAGCAGGTGGCGGCCTCAGGCGCGGGCGGGGATGGAGAGGGCTGCAGATCTGGGGAGGCAGCGCTGGGGGACTCCAGCGCGGACCCCTCGGCTCCTCCTGGGCTCCGGGCTCCCGAGAGCGCGGTCCCACCTGCTTCCGCTCGCCGCCGCCTCTTCCTTCGGAAGTTCCCGTTATCAAACATCTTCTCACAGTTTGGATCCAGGGTCCAGTAATTGCCTTTACCTGCAGGAGAAAGAACCAGTTCAGAAAGTTTGAGCTTTGACAGACCAAGGTGTGAGCTGAGCGGCGGTCAACTTCAGAGAGATTCGCCCACTGGCCCCTCAAGAGGTTCGTGAACCCTCATTCCCATCCCAAACCCTGAGGTGGCACTCTGGACCAGATGGGCCCCCACAGCCAGACTGGGAAGGACATGGGATTCCAGAAAGACCGTGGAAAGAACCCCTAGGAAATTCCGAGCCCCACGGAAGTTCAAGGCTGGAGAGAAGGTCCGCGGGACCTGGGAGCTCCTCCAGGCGCTCTGCCCGTGGGGCGGAGCGGACGCGCCTGGCCTCTATGTTGGCTCCAGCGCTTTCCAAATGGGCGTCCAATTTGTTTTACCAATCATTAGGGTAGGCAGTCGTTGCCCCACTTTACAGGGATGGGTACCGAGGCTCAGAGGTCACCCCCAAGGTGACCTGCTAACTCTCTGGCTTCTTCCTCCAGAGGAGCTAGAGACTTCCTCCAAAGTCTCCACTTTGGAGACTTAGAACTCCAGAGTGCCCCGGACTGGTGGTCAGGGCCTGCGGGGTCTGCAGCCGTCCAGGAGCCTAAGCCTGTCCCGGCCAAGCACTTCCCTTCTCCCCTCTTCCTCCTCCTTTGCAACGCAACCCGGGGTGATTGGGCACCGCGAGTGCCCGCGGACTGGGGACGGGACGGGAAGCCTTGGACGGGTACGCCGCGGTTACCTGGGTCGTCCTCGTCGCGGGGCACCTTCTTGAAGCAGTCGTTGAGCGACAGGTTGTGGCGGATGGAGTTCTGCCATCCCGCCTTGCTGCGCTTGTAGAAGGGGAAGTTGCCGGCCACGTACTGATAGATCTGGCTGAGCGTCAGCTTCTGCAGGGGCGCGCTCTGGATGGCCATGGCAATGAGCGCCGAGTATGAGTAGGGCGGCCGCACCAGCCTCAGCAGCTCCTGCTGGGCCGAGACGCCCAGCCACGCGAAGTCTGCACCAGCCAGGCCGCCCGGGCTGCCGAGGAGCTGGCCCGGGGCCACGTAGGGCGGCGTGGGCCCAGGGCCCGACATGTATGATGGCGGGCTGAGTGCGGGCGCATTCACCCACAGGTGCGGGCCACCGCCCACAGGGCCCACATCTTCTTGTGCGTACCCCGGGTGGTGCTTCGCAGCCCCGGCCCCGCAGTGCGGAGTCGAACAGGAGCCCAGGTCATCGCAGTATGTAGCCATGCCAGCCGCTTCCGGGCCTGGGCCAAAGGTTGCTTGCGGTGCCCCAGTGGTCATAGACCACAAGCCCGGCGGGGCTGCCAGCAGCGCCCAGGTGCGGCTAGCCCGGCCCAGCTCTCCGCCCTTTAAATGCTTCTGGGGGCAGAGCCAGGGAGAGTGTCGGTGGCGAGCTCCTCCCCGGCTAGTTTGGAGGAGCAAAGTCCGGGTCCCAGCCTGAGGGCCAGTTTTCTGCCTGCCCCGCCCTCCCAGATCTTGACAGGACCCAGACCTGCCGCCTCCTCCCGGTGCAATGCGTCAGGATACTGAGTCGTTAGCGGCCTTGGCCGCAGGTACCCTGGGTCCCCAGGGATCTTACAGATGCCAGCCTCATTTAGCCTCTTGGACCCCTCATCCCCGACCGCCCTGGTCAGTCAGTCCCACGTCCCATGGTTGCGACGTGGGAGCTCCCTCCATCGGGCCGCCCCCTTACCGAAACCTGCTTCACCAGGGTCACCGTGTCATCAGGGCCACCTGGCTGTGAGGTGGGTGGAGACTGCACTGCGCAGGAGATCGCGGTGAAGTTCGTGGGGGCTGCGAGGCTGGGGCTGCAAAGGAAGGGGATGTGGCCGAGGGCGCGGGGCCTGGCGTGGACAGACGCCCTGGGATCCGGAGACCCAGCGCTACAGGCGTGAGAAGGCAGCCGGCTGGCATCAGCGCGGAGGCCGCCAGACCCCGCATGCCCTAACTGTCCACGGGAGCCTTTGCTTCCCCCAGGTCCTGGGAGTTCAGGACGCCACCAGGCTTGTCGGAGCGAGTTGTGGCCTCTGGCATGGAGTGTGGAGGGCTGCATCCTCCCTGCTGGGTGTCCAGGGATCCGCCCCTAATAAGAACACCTCCGCGGGGTGGGGGGTGTGTGGGCAGACATAAGCTGTGGCGTCCTTCTGCAGACCCGGTTGCCACAGCCCCGGCTCTTCACGCTGCCGGCTCTCGGCCTCTCCTGTTTTCAGGTCCGGATACCCAGCTCACCAGGTGCTGGACTCCCGGGCTGCACCCGGCTCGCAGTGAGGACAGGCCCCGGGTACCCGCTGTGCCTGGCCAGGGTACCTGGGAAGAGCTCTGGCCTCTGAGTGAGGGCCACCTGAGCGGAAAGGCAAAAACTTTATGATCATGGCTCAGGGGCACCGAAAGCGCCCTGTCCCCAAACATTGTCCCATAGTTCCGTAGTCCCAGAGCCTGTGGAGACGCCTCGGGCACTCCCTAACAGTATCTGTGGATCTTCAAAGAGAATTAATTTCAATTCATTTAAAAAACCAAAGGTCCAATCCTCCCTGAATTCTGGCTGCGGTGGAGGTATGCGGGATAAGGCCAAAGAGTTTGGGTTTGGGAATCAAGGGACCTGATTGGTGGTGGTGCAGTCTTAGGCCTCCCAGATTGTAATCCCCAATTTTATATAAAACAAGTAATTTACAGGACAACTTAACAAATGCCCAAAGGAAGGGAGAGTCCCTCTGCTCCAAGATTGACTGTCCAGCCGGTCAGGTGGATGCGCTGAAGGCAATCCCCAGAGACAGACGCAAAGGCGCTCAGGGGAGGCTTCATGGAGTTGGGCTCTTTGACTGGGCTGGACTGCAACCCCCTTCCATTTCCACCCTTACCCAAAGACTTCTAACTGTGGTCAAAGGAATGCTAGTTGTGAGGAATCCCAAGTACCTTTTAAGAACCTGCCCCCCTGCTATAGACACTTCCCATCACTGTGGGGGCGGTGGGGGGAGGGCATAGGAAGTACTCGGGAGCTTCCCTTGTTTTCCAGGAGGGAGTGGTTTATTGCTTCTATCCCATGCGGCAGCCAGTGCCCCCACCCCACCGTGCTTCGAGATTTCCAGTGTGTCCCCACAACTGTAAACATGTGTTATTCTCTGCAGCGATGACAAGATTTTAAGTAACCACCTTTTGAAGAAACTGTTTTTCCATCAGCAAATGCCATTGCAAGCATGGTTGGTGACCATGGCCCCAGCACACCTAAAGCCTCCCTCCTCCCATGGTAATGTGATCCTCACTGAGGTTCCAGGATCTTGGAGGATTCCAAACCTCTGGAGTTCTGAAGTAGCTGCCAGTTAGGACACAGCTTTCAAGACCATGAGTGATGAGCATGGAGCCTCACAGAAGCCACACAGCTCTGCCCTGACTCAATCCCAGGAAGAGTGTAACAGTGGGACTGTGACCAGATGAGGGGGGAATCCCCAACCACCGGCCCTGCCTTCCCTTCTTCCTGGTGCCAATGTGAAGTGTGGGCAGGAAACTGCTCCTTCTCAGGGATTGTGATTTTCCAAGACTTTGAAGGCGGAAGATGCTTGTCTTGGTGAATTACTATGAAAAGAAAATCAGAGACAGTGATTATTAAAGAACAGCTGGGGTCATCTCTTGTAAAGGATTAAAAAAATTCTCTTGATTTTAACAGACTTTCTTTCTGTGAATACCATAACTTTTAACACTTGTGAGTTTGGGGACCTCCAAGAAAAATCAAACGAACTTTCCTGTAATTGCTCCCAATTTTACTTTACAAACTGCTCTCCGATTTACACTGTATAAATCATTACACCCACGTATGTGCCCTCATGTTTTCCACCCTGCTTTGTTTTCTGAGTCCACGTTCCCTTTCGAAACATCTTCCATGGCCTCTGTAATAGTTTTCTTACCTTTCTGCGGGCTGGACTTAAAATGAATTTCAGTAGATGGAGTGCAGTTATTTTGCAGGGAAAAATGCTTTGATGCTTAAGTCCATCTTGGATGGAACTCTGAAGAGAATTTTTCCAAGAGCAAAAAAATCTCAGGGAGGTGAAACATAATAACAGGAAAAAAGACTCTGCCCCGCAGTGTTTCTCTACAGGGCAGCCTCCCAGCCCTCCTCAAGCCGGGGGTGAAGATGTTTCCCCAGCCTCTCACCCCCAACAGCCAAGTGCTCCCACAGCTGCGCCCGTACCACGGGTGCCCCTTCTCTTTCCTCAGGCCAGTCTGTCCTGGACAGGACTGGGACTCAAGTGGCGCCGAGGCCCCTGGGATGTGGCATTTGAGCAGGCCCCTGCAGGAGCTGCCAACACCACCTCAGTTCTGCTTTCTCCACTGCCTCTCTCTGGAGTCTTCCCCTCCCCCGGCCCTTCAGCACCTACAGGTCTCGGCTCTCTCCATTGTACCAAATCTCTTCAGCCCACATCTGCTGCAGGTGTCCCCACATCTCTGCTTCTCTCTGGCAGCCCAGCTTCTAGACGCCTCTGGTGGCTGCTGCCCTGTTGTCCCCTCTCAAGAACACACTCCTCACTCAGCCCAGACAGCTATTCACCCCCATGACTCCACTGAAACTGCCCGGGCACAGTGTCCCATGGCCTCCGACACCCTGAATCCAGTAGTCACTGCTGGTCACTGCTTGCCTCTCAGCAGCTCGACACTTTCTAGAATCAGCACCCCTTTCTCTGCCTCCCTTCCGACGCCATCCTTCTGGCTTACTGCCCCTTCTCTGTTGCTCAGGCTCCAGGCTCCTGCCTTTCTAAGCCTGGGGTTCTGTGGGGCTCTGTTCTGGGCCCTATCCTTCACTTCCATGGCTTTAAGTCCTAGGGACTAGTTCAGAGTTTCTCAACATCAGCTGACATTGGGGCCAACTGAGGTTTGGGGCTGGATAGTTCTTGGTTGTTCTGTGCATTGTAGGATTTTTAGCAGCATCGCTGGTCCCTAAATGCTAAATATGGGTAATGCGCCCTATGGCGACAATCCAACATGTCTTTAGACATTGCCAGCTATCTCAGTGTCAAAGCACCTCCCTGGACAATCTCTGGAGTAACGAATGATTCTCCAATTTTTATTATCCACTTGGATATCTTCCTCTCAGACGTAACATGTGCCCAGCTGAATTCATTATCTTCCACCCCCAGACCTATTCATTTATAGTATCTCTGTGCATGACAACCTCACTCACTCCATTGCTTAGTGCAAAGCCTGGGGGTCCTCCCTACTCTTCCTCACCTCACTCACACAACTCACTTGTCAGCAAGACTAAAAATGCTGCATCTCAACCTCTACCACGTCTCTGGAACCCAAGGCAGCCCCTTCCTCTAGCCTAGGCATCCTCAAACTACAGCCCATGAGCCACATGTAGCCTGCCTAGGACATTTATCCGGCCTGCCAGGTGTTTTTGCTGCCGCTGCCTGTCCTGCTTATCAGCAGACTCATCCCGGGGCCCGCAGTCCAGCCCTCCAACGGTCTGAGGGACAGTGAACTGGCCCCCTGTTTAAAAAGTTTGAGGCCCCCTTCCTCTAGCCCATGCTGCTGTCTTTCTGCAGAGCGACTGCACGTGGAACACTAGGAATGGTCGTGCTTTGTGAGGAAGGCATGGTGAAAGATGAGCAAGGCTGACAACTGAGCCTCTTATGCCTAATAGTTAGCCAAGCTGTGAATGCCCAAGGAAAGTTCTTGAAGAAGATTATAAGCACTATTCCAGTAAACACGTGAATGATAAGAAAGCGAAATCTCCTATTGCTAATAAGGAGAAAGTTTGACTGGTCTGGATAGAGGATCAAACCAGCCACATTCGGATAAACAAGAGCCTAATTCACAGCCAACACTCCTGCATTCTATGAAGGCCAGGAGAGGTGAGAAGCTGTAGGAGATAAATGGAAGGTAGCACAGGTCGGTTCAAGAGGTTTAAGGAAAGGAGCCGCCTCCATAACACAAAGTGCCAGGCGAGGCAGCAGGTGCTGATGGAGGAGCTGCTCCAAGTTGTCCAGAGGATCTGGCTGAGACTCCATACTCAGTGATGGATTTTCAGTGTACACAAAACAGCTTTCTACTAGAACAAGATGTCATTCAAGACTTTCATAGCTAGAGAGAAGTCAATACCTGGCTTTGAAGTGTGTAAGGACAGGCTGATGCTCTTTTAGAGACTAACGGGACAGCTAATGACTTTAACTCAACGTCAGTGCTCACTTACCATTCTGAAAATGAGCCCTTCAGAATTATGCGACATCTTCTCTGCCTGTATGAATGACAAAGCCTGAATGAGAGCTCGTCTGGTTATATCGTGGCTTACTGAAGGTTTTAATCCCACTGTTGAGAACCACTACTCAGACAAAAAGACTCCTTTCAAAATATTATTGCTCATTGCCAATATTATGGCTGTTGCCACCAAGAGCTCTGATGGAGATACCCTAGGAGATTGATGTTTTCATGCCTGCTAACAGAATACCCATTCTGCAGCCCGTGTTTGGAGGAGTCATTTCCAATGGCAAGTCTTATTATTTAAAATATATATTTTGTAATGCTACAGCTAGCACGGATAATGATTCCTGTGATGGATCTAGACAGAGTCTATTGAAAACCCCCTGGAAAGGAGTCGCCATTCTAGTGCCATTAAAAACATCCATGATTCATGAGAAGAAGTCAAAATAGCAGTCAGTATCAGGACGTTGGAAGAAGTAGATTGCAATCCTGATGGATCTTGAAGTGGTCAAGACTTCAGTGGAGGAAGGAACTGCAGGTGTCGTGGAAATAACAGGAGCAGTAGAATTAGAAGTGGAGCCTCAAGATAGGACTGGATTGCTCATAAAACTTGGTGGTGTCTCACAAAACTTGAAGGGATGAGGAGTTGATTCTTATGAATTGGCAGAGAAGGGGGTTTCTTGAGAGGAAATCTACTCCTGGTGAAAATGCTGTAACATTGTTAGAATGACAACAAAGAATTTAGAATATTTCATCCACTTAGTTGATAAAGCTGCAAGAATGGTTTGAGAGGATGGACTCCAGTTTGAAAGAAATTCTCCTCTGGGTAAAATGCTATCAGACAGCATCCGGTGCTACAGAGAAATCTTTCATGGGGAAAGGGTCAGATGACGCAGCAAAGTTTATTTCATCTTATTTTAAGAAATTGCCCCAGCCACCCAGCCTTCAGCAACCACCGTCCCATCAGTCAGCAGCCACCAACATCAGGAGGACTGACTTGCTGAAGCCTCTCATGATCCTTAGCACTTTTTCCTTAAGAAAGTATTTTAAAATTAAGATATGCGCCTTTGTTAAGACATAATCTATTGAACACTGGATAGACTGCAGTAATAATAAATGTAACATATATATGTATTGAAAAACAGAAAAAATCATGTAACTTGCATTATTGCAGAATTTACTTTATTGCAACAGTCTGGAACGAAACCCACACTCGCTCTGGGCTGTGCCTGGATGTGCCCTGTTTCCTCATGAATCCGTGATCATAACTAAAAGTTGCTTCAGACTCTCATCACTGAGAGCAACTATACTAAAGCAACGTCAGGGTTATGTAGATGACTAAGTGCTTTTCTCAGCTGGAAAATTTCTCAGTTTTAGTTATAGATTGACCTGTATGCAGATCCTGCCTTTGGTCTCAGGCAGCTGAGTGGGTAAGCTGCTCATCTTGCCAAATCTCAGTTTTTTCACCTGTAAAGTGGAACTAATAGAACCCATACGTTATTGTGAAGACTGCCTGAGGTAGTGCATGTAACACCTGACCGGAAGTACTAAGTTCTCACTATTCATTACAAAGCTTTACAAAATATTTACAAAGTATTCTCCATGTGTTGGTCACTTCTTGGTAAAATTTTGTAATGAATATTTTGTAAATAAGGCCCATTTAGCTACAATTTCCCATTTTCCCTATGTATGGTGACTTTATGGGTGACTTTTGGGACACCCTGTATAATCACAACTAACAAATTAGCAGCAATTCCTTAAAATTACCTAATAACACATTTCTTACTTAAATTTCTCCAATTTTCCCTAGATAACAGCCTTTTTAAAATCCAAATCAGAATCCACTATACCCAGACCTTTCACATATTTGCCTTGTTCCTTTTTTCTTTTTATGTAACAGCCCCTTCCCCCACCCCAAGCTTTTTATTTAAATGCCTTAATTCTTTGAAAAGAGCCACCCACTTGCCTTACAGAAGATCCCTGAATTTGCCCAGTCCTTTCCCTCTGGTGATGTATAACTTGTTACCTTCTACTCCACATTTTGTTTGCATGGAAGTTCATTCTGTCGAAAATAAACGCAGATCAAGTAGAAAAAAAATTTTAATTTTAATTTTTTTGTTGTACAAAATGTAGATATCACAGTCCAGAAGACTTCAAACCGAGTGTTTAAGCATTGCTTAAGTTGGTTTTCCTGTAGCTGATGGGTTTAATTTGATTGAATCCTGCTGACAAGGATGTGAAGTTGGCATTTTGTATTTCATTTATCATTGGAACTAGCATTTCGGGGAAATCCGGATGACGTGAGTTTCAAGACTGTGGGTCTTGGTGGAGCTCTAAATTGTGGGCCTCTGTTTTTATTTTTCTTTAACAGTTCTAAAGCTTTGCTCAGATTTGGGGTGAATCATTTTACTTCATCTCATAAGGAGATGTCCATTATTCCTGATACGCAGCTTGGCTACCGGCTTTGGGGTAACAGCAAGAATCCCCTATCATGAAGGCAACAGGCCACTCATCCGTGGGAAGATGCTTGGACACGTTGCAAAAATCCAGTTCCCCAGGGATAGCTATTTCCAGATGAGAATTGCTATTGATTTTAATTTTCATTGATAATTTCTGCTTGAATCAATCATTCTTCTGGGAGTTGCAAAGTGGAAATTTTCTATTATTCCTCTAACACTCATTAACTGGCATTTTTATATAAAAAAAGAGCTTTATGTTTTCAACTGGAGTTATTTGGTTTCACTGAACTGTAATTCCTATGAAAGAGGTGAAATAATGGCATAATCCTTCCCCGTTACTAACCAGTTTTAAGAGTACTGTGCTGCAGAAACAGTCATCTGAATTGGTCACAACTTTCTGTTTTGTTTTGCTGAATTTCTGTTTGTTTTTTTTTTGAGTATCATCCTGGACTCAATGATTTTTATGTATTTAATGTCTCAATGAAATTATAATTTGTGATTTTATATTGTCTAGAACTGGGTCCTTGAGAGTCCCTTAGAGTGGGTTCCTATGTCCATGTGACACAACTCTGCTGGGCTCTGGACCTTAGTCTTTTGACACAAGCTGTCCCAGTCCCTGAAGCTGCCTCTCCAGTGGGCCCTGGCTTCTTTTCAGAGGAAACAGTAGTAAGATAGTACCCGGATGGGGGAGACTAATTATCCTAGGGAAGGGGTAACACTGCTTTTGAATCTTTCAGTGGACCGAGCTAAGAAACATATTTTTAGAAATCACAAGTTAGCATGCTTCTTATTTAAAGATCTACAGGGTTTTAAAAAGAACAACATTTACTTTATACCCCAATATCATTTTTCTTATACTGGAACTTGGTTTCTAATAGCATGAACATAATTATTTGTTGTTTTATTTTATAGTATGTCTACATGATTTCAAATGACCATCTGAGTACTAATATTAATAAACTGCTAGATAAGATCTAAGATCTCTTTGTAATTTTTTTTTTTTTTAGAGACAGAGTCTTACTTTGTTGTCCTTGGTAGAGTGCTGCAGCATCACAGCTCACAGTAACCTCCAGCCCTTGGGCTTAGGTGATGGTCTTGCCTCAGCCTCCCAAGTAGCTAGGACAACAGGTGCCTGCCACAAAATAGCACACCCTGCTATTTTTTTTATTGCAGTTTGGCCGGGGATTTCAACCTGCCACCCTCAGTACGTGGGGCCAGTGCCCCACTCACTGAGCCATTGGCACCACCCCCCTTTGTAATTATTTTTTGGTCCTTAAAATATATATACTAATAATGATGTACAAAGGACTATGGTATGCAGTTACTTGAAATATTTTTTCCCTGTGCGGTCTGTTGTTTTAGCCTATAAATATGGTCATTTCTTTTCATTTCACTTAAGTTAAAGCCTTGAATTTGCTGAGAAATAAGAAGTTGGAAAACAAGAGTTAGTGATTTACCTGTACAGTGCTTACTTTCTTTCTGGTATATATTTAGTAATTAGATATGATGGAATTTATATAAAAGTTAAGGCAACCACTGGGATCACCTGAAGACGTTTAAGTCTCCGCTGTCTTGGACCCCTGCAGACAGAAGGACTCTCACAGGGCCTGAGGGAGGGTGCTAAGCCCGGTTGGCTTGGTGATGGTGATGGGTGTTTGACGATTCAGCCTGTAGGTTAGGCTGACTCAGGGTTGAATCCTGATCCTGCTAGTTACTACCTGTGTGGTCCTGGATGAGTTGACTAGGACCCTTAGTTTTCTGATCTGTAATCTGGTGGGTAACCTCCCACTCCCAGGCCCTCTTCTCCCCACTGAGAGTAAGTTAAACACTGTATATAAAGGATGTTGCTCGCTTCCCGGCACTATACATGTAGCTAACGTTAATTGGAGTGGCAAATACAGGTGCTTTTTTCCTCATTTACTAGTCTGTTTTCTTTTTTTGCAGAAACCCTTTTTCTTTTGAATCATGAGCATGCTTTGTCTTCGTAATAGCTAAACAAACTGCAAACTCCAGTAGGTTGGGGCTGAGGGTACAGATGATTCAGTGAATTCACTACCCCTAAAATCACGTGGTAGTTTTTTGTATTTCTCTTATGAGGGTTCCCTGTCCTTAATTATGTGACTTTAATGCCATCTAGTGGAAGATGACAGAGTCTATTTCCTCAAGTAGGCTCATTTAATAAAGAAAAAGCCCACATTTGTACCATGCAATAGATAGCTTGAGTTCCATTCTTTCCTTGTTAGAGAAATATTCAGAATCCATAGCCATCAATACAGATATTTTTGAGTCAAATTTATTCAGAAATATAAGTTTTACTACTTGGAATTTGGTTATTTACGAGTGAAAATTTTCCTACAGAGAGGGTAGGTTTGTTTTATTCTAAAATTCTCTTTTGCATTTGTGTTGAAATTCTTAATGCCAGTTTACATGACAAACAGACCACATTTTTTAATGTAATGCCAGCAAATATACAGGAGCTTATCATAGGAATTATTTTATTTAAGAGAAAAACCTGGGGTATTTAAATATTCATTTTTGCTTGATTTTTCTTTTTTTTTAAAGAATATGTATGGGCAGAGAACATAAAGTCTCACAGACCATGCGCTGTGGTGGTGGTGGCAGCCAGGGTTGGGTGCCAGTAAACCAGAGTTCTGGGCCTTTGCTTTCCATACTGTGTGACATTGGGTGGGTAGAGACCCCACCCAAGCTTCACGTGTGCACGATCAGCCCAGGTGAGGTCTTTCACATTTCACCTAGTAGTACTGTTTACTCCTCAGCTTCTGATTTGTAAAAGTGAGATCTGCTCTTTAAAATGGTGGCTTCCCTGTTATAGGAGAGTGTGCATCTCTTGGGCAGGAGGCTAATGTCTGAGGATGCTCCTGGGGCAGGGAACATCTCAACCTCTTCCTTACAGCCTCCCACATGTAACTCTGGCTGCATCTGGTATTGACTAGACTTCAGAAAATTGTTT
>CAUYQV010158730.1:0-34876 GCA_963574575.1 Galagoides demidoff | reverse complement strand
GCAAAATCGGTTATTGATAAATGTACATGCTGCAGTCAAATCTGTTATTGGCAACTCATGAAATGGAAGGAAACCAAAATAATTTCACCACAAAAAGTATTTCTTTGATGAGATGGCTGTTCAGAGGGTCTGCAAACAGATGTAGTCATGCAAAGTTGTCTTTTGTAGGAGAGATTTGCATCTGTGGAGAAAATCTGCCACTGATGGACCAGGTGGTTTCCTGAGGCTTCCTCTTGTCCAAATCTAGCAAAGATTAATTTGGAGTCTAGCACCTTTAAAGGTCTGGAAGTAACATTCAGCATCTATTTTTTCTTAGCACAGCTACCTGTGAAATTTTATCTATATAACAAGATTACCTTGGCTAACCAGGCATTCACAATCCCTTCCCCCACATAAACCTGTTTCACCAAGCCCCAAGACCCCTGTTTCTGTAACTTCAGGATGGCATAAAAGCATCTGGTAATTTCTTTTGTGTGCTTACATTGTGTATGACTGTTGTGAAAGTTACTAATTTTTATGAGTTTTTCCTGTTAATGTGCCTTTAGTCAACTGATTTTCAATAAATTGTCAGAGGGAGAAGGAAAAGTTTTCCCTTGGCGCTGAGGAGTTATAACAATATTCCCCAGAGAATTACTCCCTACACTGATGGCAAGTAGATTGCATCAGCCCCTCCCCCTTCTGCAGAGGTCACATTATACTCTAACAATGATAGACACCTACAACAGCCTCCTCTGGCCTTTCCAACTACACTCAAGCAATCACTGGCCTTGCTGAAAGCATTCTAATATACTACAGGATTCTAACATTATTGATTCAGATCAGGGTTCTCATTTTACAGCACACGTAGTACAACAATGACCCTTGGAACAGAGTATTCAATAGAATATTCCATCTGTCATATAGCCCCCAGGTGACCAGTTTAATAAGAAGACATAACAGTCTTTTTAAACAACAGATTTTTAAACTTCAATCTGGCAAGTGGACCCCTTAAATAGGTCTCAGTTTTAAGCCAACCTAATTTTTCCTATGTTCAAACATTTGGGCCAACCTACATCCTATACTAATTTTTTCAAGCCCCTCTATAACTTTTGTATTTAAAGGGAGATATGTCTCATCTTTGTGTTTATGAGGATTCTTTTTTTTATATAACCAAAATTCACATTTTATTTAGATTGAAATAAACTATACAAAATTGATTTTCTTCAACAAAAATAGCAGCGATATTTTCCATATTATTTCTAGGTAAACCACAAAACACTTATTTCTGTAGCTTTTTCAAGTTGTTTATAATTCAAGACAAGGCCATATATAAAGTCATGGAAAAAGACAGAAGAAAACAGTTAAGTCAGTTGTGAGTATCCCTGGCCTCTGATTCTGTCAATCATGAAGCAGAAATGTTCAACAGATGCCTGCTAAAAAACTTACGGAAAATAGGCTCGACAAAGGAATGTAAACAGCAACAACCTGATGCTGAGTAACAACGGCAGGCTCTTCCATTCAAACTGTAACTGTCCTTTAAGTTCAGTTGATAAAGACAAAATCTGCACAGAAATCTGCATTTGGTGAGCTCACAAGCTTCTCCCTGGTAATTTCTTTCAACCATCCACAGATTTTTAACAACATATTTAAACCTTTTACTAGCTTCAAAGGTCAATCATTGGCTTTATTGTAACCTTTTATAAAATGTATTCCTTCCTCTCATACCTCTTCAAAATTTATTTCTTCAAAGAACTGACAACTCAATACCTGACATGGGTCTACTATGATACTAAATGTTATGTCTAAATTGACTTTACTAAAACAATTTAACAGTGTCAGTAGCAGAGATCACAAAAAAGTGAAAGGTGGCACTTTTAATGCTATCTTCTGGAAAAACAAATAGGTCTTCAAAGCGTGATCATTTAACAGGGGCCATTCAACTAGGTAGATCATCAATGGCTACAGTATTCAATGAAGACCTACAGGTAAAGGTATTCTGCGATTAAGTGGCCTACATCCACCTATAGCTTTTTATTCAAATATCAAATACAAGAGAAATCTTTTAACTATATTTAAAGTCCCTTAGGTATTTTCAATGGTTTCTGAATTATCTGCAGGGAGCTCTGATTTAGTTGTATAGAGTTTGATATATGTGTCCACCATTAAATCCAGATTGTGTTTAATATCAAAATTTATCTTAAGCAAAGCCAAGTTACTTGACCTTCAGTCTGTCAAAGTGTTCCTCAAGTCTGCTTTAAGACGATTTCGTCCATTTTCATAACACTTATTCTCAACCTTCATCACAGGAAGAATACACAGGACCTTCAGCAATGCATACACACTAGGAAAAGACTTGATGTCAGGCAGCTGAAGATCTTCATAAATGGTAGATGGAAGCTCAATATCTTTTCCTCTATTTCCCTTGAATTCTCCAACAATGAAGTTCGGCTGAGAGTGTGTCAGGATCCGGCAAATCACTTCTGTACATGTCATCATGGTGTTCCTCTGAGGCATTGAATTTGAGTTGACCCATGACTGAGGGTACTAGAGACAAGCATTTATGAGCTTTGAGGTGGTGCTCTGAGAATATATCTCTAAGGTCCTGAATAATGTGTTCCGCTGTTGGAACACTTTGGTTTTCTTTATAGTAACTCTCAGAAGTTAGTTGAGGTTCCAAGGTACCTTGCTGAGCTCTGTGGAATTTCCCAGGGAGCTTCATCTGCATATCAAGTTTAGTTGACAAATTTGTGGCTTCCTTAAAACAAAAGTCATGTTAAACTTCAATATTTGCCATCACTTCATTGAGTGAACACAGTACTGCAGTCAAACTACTGGCTGCAAAGAACACATCAGAGGTTTGCCCCTGGAGATTTTTATCTTGTGAAAGAGAGGACATTTTTAAGAACAAAAATAGTGACAATGAAATCAAAATCTGTTACTGCACTACAGAGAGCAAATGCTTGGCCAGCTATACAATTATTCCATTGAACAATTGTGTCACTATTTATACCATCTAAACATAAGACAAGGGCTTGCAGGAGGTCTACTAAAACTTCAAAAGCATCATGCCTTCCAGTCCACTGAGAACGGCAAATTTCCTTCAGTTCTTTAGCCCTTTCTTCACTGTTCTGAAAAAGAACAGAAATTACATCAAGTTTAAAAGCAGTTGTGGTGATCGATGGAAAAAAGAACAAACTTCCTCAGTTGTTCCCAGTGCAACAGATACTTCCATACCAGGCACTGATTTTGCCAACCACGTATTTAAGACACGGGAAGAGCAAAGTGTGTAGCTTTGGGGATGTTTCTCCACAAGTCTAGAAGCAACACCTTTCATTTTGGAAGAAAATCCACTGGACACAATGTCAGCCCGGCCGCGACAATACTTCATATTTAACCCCTACTTATTGTAGTGTGAAATTTCACAGCCGAAATTTCTGCATCGGCTTCATAAGGCAGGAAGCCCACAAATTCCTCTCTCAGGTTATGAGATTCATCCAGGACCCTCACCAGCCCGGGTAAGTGCTCTTTCCTGCTGTGTCCACCACCTCATCTGTGAGAAGAGAAAAGCAGCCTGAGGCTCTCGCTTCCCTGAGAGTGTCCTCCCCAATGCAGCTCTCACAGATTTCCAGGATCTGTTTCTGCGGTATTTTTGAACAAAACAATATGTTCACTGCTGTTGTCTCAAAGCGCTTTCTCAGGACCGTCTCACCAGAGTTTATCCCGCGCTCCAGCAGTGCTTGAACGTTATCAGGGGTAAAGAGACCTTCTGGGAGTTCATCAGCCTCATGTCCATCTAGAGGTATTATTTTCCCCCATAAGAATCAAGATTTCATATAGAGATTTTAGATACTGTTTTCCTTCTCTTCAAGGGTTAGAGGTGAAATGTCCTCATCCTGTTCTTCACCCCCCTCCTCTGCACCGGGGTTCTGAGCACTGCTGTTATTGGTTTCTTTATATTTTTGTTCCTGTTCACAAGTTTCTTCAGTTTTTTATTTTATCTGTTTTAGAGTCCTGATTTCATCTTCACTCAATTCTTTCATTCGTCTTCTGTGTCTACTGTGTGGATTGTTCAAATGACTGGTAAGATCAGATATCGTTGGTTTTGTATTACGTCCAAGGACTGTCCTATAAGGACTAGTTCTACAGATCACAGAGGTCTCAAAGTGTTTGGCGCACAACGGATAAAGTTTATTTAGTTGATCGGGTGTTTTATCTTCTGCTCTCCTACAATTCTCCACCCACTTCTGGTATTTGGCTGGATCCTGTGGGAACCCGAAGAATGCCAGGTGGGACTGTGTGCTCTTCCACCTGCGGTTGGGGGTAGCGCAGAAGTCGGGCATCGTAGCCAGCCCATGGGCGGGCTCAGCCTCCCCTCCCGACCTCCTCAGGGCAGTCGGCCAGCCCATGAGGCTTGGGAGAGAAGCCAGGTCGGCCGGCCAGCTCGGCAAGGACAGAGGATTCTTTATACACCAGGCTCTTTAATAAAATCAATCTCTGTCAATATCAATTTTCCAATGCCACTATTCCATGAGATCTGGAAGCCATATCAAGGTGAATATTCTTCCTGGATTCACTGATGGTAGATTTCCTCAGAAGTCTGGCATTTGTCCATTTGTGATGAGGCCCATTTGAACCTAAGTTTACACCACATAAAAATAGTCAAGATAGTCAGGGTTTAAGCAATGGATGATGAATTTTGTTCTCCCTCTCTGATTCTTTCCAGGATATTAAAATCATTGTTTTAGGACCATTGATATAGATGGTGTGGACTATCACAAAGGGAGATGTACAATTACGTAGAGCAAAAGAAAGTCATACTTCTACATAATATTGGAAACATTGCCTTTCCCTGCCATGAGGATACCAGACAATGCTTTGGCAATAAAACAAAAAGCAGAAAAAAATAAATTCATTGAATAGAAAATAGTTACAATGATGACATATTTTACTCAAACTGTATCTATAATCCTTTAACTGTGAATGGAGTAAATATAACACTGAAAATACAGACATTGTCAAATTGTATTCAAAAGAAAAAAAATGTTTCAGCAACAAACTATTTACAAAGGACATGCTTTAAATACAAAGACTAAAGTTAAAGGATGGTAAGATACATACCATTCTACCACTATTCAGAAGAAAACAGTAGTAGCAATGCTACTTTCAGACCAAGTGACTTTAAAACAAGAAAAAAATCTCATAAATCAAGAGTCACAAAATGTAACAATGAAGGGATCAGTTTTTTAAGGGGACGTTTTCATATCAAACACACAGACGTCTAACAATGAAGCATCAGAATGTAAAAGGAAAGAAGTGATAGAATTGAAAAAAGAAGCAGACAAATCTATTATTGTCAGAGAATTTCACATACCTCTCTCATTAACTGATAAATAAAATAGACAAAACATCAGTCAGGGTTAGATTAGAGATGAGCAGTGTTATCAATGCATTTGATCCAGACCAACAAAATGGAATAGAAAGCCCAGAAATAACACCTCACAAATACCGTCAAGTGAATTTTAACAAAAGTACCAAGATTAGTCAATAGGGAAAAGACAGTCTGTCTAAAAAGTGTGTTAGGCAACCTGGGTATCCTTGCACAGGATAAAAAAGTTGGGCCTGACACCATATATAAAGATTAATTCAAATGTCAAATGTACAAAGAGTTAAATGTAAGAGCTAAATTACAAAACTCAGAAGAAAATGAGTAAACCTTTATGATATTTGATTTACAATGATTTATTTTGTATAAGTTAAAACACAAGCCAGCAGGAAAAAAAATTGCATTGCAATTTTAACATTTCTGCATAGCAAAGGGTGCAATTAATGGAGTGAAAAGGCAACATCTGAAGTGAGGAAAGTATTTGCGAATCATATACCTGATAAGTGATTAAAATAAAATACATATATTGAATTTGTATAACCAAAAACCCCCACATGATTTAAAAAATTGGCTTTTGCCCATGGAATAGACATGAGTCTAGAAAGTTATACAAATGACCCATAAGTACATGAAAAGATGACAAATAATACTAATCATTAATAAAGAGCAAGTCTACAAAGGAATGCAAAAACCTAGCAATTTATACATGAGGATAAAGTAAAATATATATTACATTTTTTTTACTATTTTTTATCTCTTCAAACAGTTGATGGATGAAAAACAAAGCACATTATTATAATAATTATATGTGTAATATATGCAAAAGTATATATTGCATTTTTATAAAGGAAAAAGTGGACATAAATCGTTGTATGGTTTCACACTATATGTGAAATACTATATTTCACAGAGTACAGGCCATAATTAGTTATTGATATGTATTTTAAATGCTAG
The DNA here is from genome assembly GCA_963574575.1 of Galagoides demidoff. Classification (NCBI taxonomy): domain Eukaryota; kingdom Metazoa; phylum Chordata; class Mammalia; order Primates; family Galagidae; genus Galagoides; species Galagoides demidoff. Next base: position 28,560 of record CAUYQV010158730.1, on the reverse strand, counting down.
AATTTAAAAGCATTTTTTAAGAAGCGTAGTTAATAAGGAAATAAAAGAGAAAAATGAAATAATATTTCATATTTGTTATAATAAAACAGATATAATAAAAAGATACTTTAAATAAATTGGCGAAGATTGTATACTTACCAATTATATGAGTAAACTTCATTTATGTAAAACAAACCTCATTTATGTAATACAAAATGAACAAAATTAAAAACATGTTTACACTTAAAAGTTCAGAATAATATCACAGTATGAAAGGAAAAGAGGTGATTTGTTTTCTTTTTTATAATTTGTATTGTTAAATGTTGATAGAAAGAATGTGTATGATTATTGTAATAAAGAGAGGAAAAATAATTGTTAATACGTTTTTCATCAGAATTTGTGCATTTAACAAAAACCATAGTACGGTCAGACACTTCGGCTCACATGTGTAATCCCCACATTTTAGAAGGGTAAGGCAGAAAGATTGCTTGAGGCCAGGGGTTCAGGACTAACCTCATCTCTATCAAAAATATTAAGAAATGAGCAGGAGTGATGGTGGCACTCCTGATGATGGTGGCATGTGTCTGCAGACCTAGCTGCTGGTGAAGGTGAATTCAAGGATTGCGTGAGCCCAGGAATTAGGTTAAAGAAAACTATGATCATACCACTGCCTACGGAACAAAGGGAAAAACATTGTATTGATTGGAATTCCAAAAATGTATCATAATATATACTAGTAGTATAATGAAACACTATAGATGCTCTTAAATTAGCATATTAAAAGTGCAATTGCATTTTCATTGATAATTGCTAAACAATATAAAACAATGAATTTCTTAATCTAAAAGTAGGATGAAGGTATGATGTGGAAAGGAAAGTTGAGAACTATAAGAGGAGGGAGTTCACACCGTTATGTTCCATTATCAAAGGACATCAGGCATTTGCTGATTCTCCGATCTTATCAGGAAATTCTTGGCAGGAAGGAGAAGAGAGGTTTAGAATGAGAGGTCACAGATTGAGTGTATTTTATAAAAAGTAGAATTTTTAAAGCAATACGTTTCTTCATGATGGGATAGTTTTCAAACTACATACTTCAGCTTTCCCTATTACCTTAGTCACCTAAGGTCACGGGGCTCAGTCATATATCCTGCTAATACACACCGTTTCTTCATTATATGAAGATAAAAAGAAATATCGAAAAGGACATGTATTTGGCCTAGTCATTTATTTCAGCTTTTTCCTTATTTCTAGTAGATACAAAATATTCTTCATTCAGTTTTTTATGACATTTTAAATGTATTAGATATGTTGAAATGTACTTTCTTAGTGTTGTACATAATGCACTTCTGAAACTGTACAGTGACACTGCATATGTGAAAGCTGAAGCCAAAGGTGACATTTGGAGTCTACTGTCTGGATTCTATTCCAGGAAACTTTCAATAGACTACTTTGCTTTTAAAATATAATCTGCAAAAATAATGTTTTCTGAACATGACCCTTACTTCCTCTTTAGTTTGTTATTTTCTTCAAAATTACAAACACTGTTGACCTTTTTTTCCTTCAAGCACATCTTTAGCTTCAAAATTTGGATTTCAGCATATCTAAAGATTTCTTCCCATATTAATGTATACAAATATAAAAATGTATAAAATGTGGAGCAGTGCCTTTGGCTCAGTGGGTAAGGTGCTGGCCCCATGTGCCGAAAGTAGCAGACTCCAACCCGACCTGGCCAAACTGCAACCAAAAACAGCTGGGCATTGTGGCAAGTGCCTATGGTCCCAGCTACTCCAAAAGCTGAGGCAAGAGAATTGCCTAAGCCCAGGAGTTGGAGGTTGCTGTGAGCTGTGATACCACAACACTCTACCGAGGGTGATAAAATGAGACTCTGTCACCCCACCATAAAAAGTTTATAAAATGTGTACTTCTCATGAAGCTAAGCAATAGTTTCATTTTTCAATTTCATATTTAGAAGGCACTAAATCTACAATTGAATAAAAGAGGTATACAGTGAAATTTATAAGAATTTAATAAAAAGTTTCATTCTGAAAAGTATTTAGCTACTTTCTTCACTTCTATTTCAGAATTTAATGACATTAAAATGCTTAATGTCTAACTAAACTCATAAACGTTGGCAATGAATATTCCATTAACCCTAAATTTTACCTTAAATATTAAATTTATTATACTTATTTTTAATAAAATATAGATAACATTTGATATCAATGTCATGATTAATTACCTACAACAAATTTACTGCTTCATAATTTCTGGATATTTAAGAGTTCAAGTTTGTTAGTCTTAAAAATATCAATGTTTTGCTATATTTTCAGAGTCTTGGGGAACTATGTCCTTCCAGGTAACAAGAGAATAATAGTTAATATTTTTCCATATTTGTTATTTAAACACATTAACTAAAATTTCACAGCCATATTATAAGCTAGACACGATTATTTTGTTGTTATTGATAAACTAAAGCACACTGAAGTTTAGAAACTTGGCAGAATAGACAAAATTACTAAATGACAGAAACAGGATTTAAACACAATTTTCTAAAATATTGTTATCTTATAAACTAAAAAAATGATAGAAATAATAAAGCTAAATACCATCTTGGTCTTCTACCATTGCTTTGTGTGTATTGGACTATATCATTAAAAACAACAAGTATCAGTTTCAAAACAAGCTAGTTTGAACATAACTAGATTGAATGATTAAAGTGAAATACACATAAATAGACTTACAGTGTAAAAAACATGTTTGAAAGAAAGGTAATTGGCTTGGCACCTGTGGCTCAATCAGCTAAGGTGCTAGCCACGTACACCTAAGGTGGTGGGTTCGAATTCCCAGCCCGGGCCCGCCAAACAACAATGATGGCTGCAACCAAAAAATGGCCGGGCGTTGTGGCGGGCACCTGTGGTCCCAGCTACTTGGGAGGCGGAGGCAGGAGGCTCACTTGAGCCCAGGAGTTGGACGTTGCTATGAGCTGTGATGCCATGGCACTCTACCCAGGGGGATAGCTTGAGGCTCCGTCTCAAAAAAAAAAAAAAAAAAAAGAAAGAAAGAAAGGTAATCTTGTAAAGTTATTTTTGTTCTTTGAAAAAAGTAAACATACATTTTTAAATATATTATAAAATAAAATGTAAAAAATTCTCCCATTAGTGGTTTGCATTTAGCAATCAAGCATGCTCTCTCTTGACTCAAGAGTTTTTTACATTGTTCCCCTTTTGAAAATACCTTTACTGCTAACCCATCTTCCCGCATTCTCGCCCCACATATATTTTGTGCTTGGTTTACACCAGTCTAACTTCTGCATCTCTGTATAAATATTTTCTCAATTCACTATGTCGTGACAACATTTATTTTTATTTCTTAATTTTTTTGATATTTAAGTACAATTCAACATTTAAACTTACTTTTATGATTATAAATATGTATATGTCTAGCTTGGCCTTCCTTTAAAATCTATGTATGAATAAGTAATAACCTCTAGTCTTTCTCCTTTCCTTTTAAAAATGTGCTAATTAGTGTCTGAAAATAGAATGTATCAAGCAAGTGACTTCAATAACTAATATCATATTTACTGATATGTAATAATATTAATGTTATTTAATAATATTTACTATTATGCATTTCTCCACTTTTAATCCTGATTACTTTATGATATCATATTATCACCTCTTTATCCACACATATAATGATCTTCCAAGAAGTTGAATAACTTATCAAAAAATACAGAGGTAGTGAGCTGCAACGGTTTACTTGAATGCAAATTTGCCTTGCTACTAAACTGATAAAATTCATATTTTTATTAAACTATCTCCTCTTTGATAACTAGAAGTAAGAAGGTATTAATTTGTGGAAATATCACAAACTCTTATTTTTCTGTGTGAATTTTAAATTAACAAAATAATTTTAAAGTACAAATGCATGAAAAGGAATAAGAACAGCCAAGAAAAATTTAAGGAATAATGCCTGATGTGGAAGTACTGGAGGATTTGTTTTTTCCTAGTACTTTCTTGAGAATTTCTGAGTCTGTGTTCATCCAAAAATATTAATCCACATTTTATTGTTGTTACTGTGTCCTTGTCTGGTTAGGGTGATCCTGGCTTCTCAGAATGAGGAAAAGAGAATTTCTTCCTCCTTGACATTTTTGGAACAATTTCAAGAGAATTGATATTAGTTCTTCTTTATACATATACTCAGTAGACTTCCGCCATGATTCTATCTGGGTTTTTCTTTTTTATAACTTACTACTCATTATTGATTTGTTCAGGATTTTTGTTTCTTCTTGGTTTGATCTTGGAAGGCTGTAAGTTTTCAGGAATTCATCTATTTTCCTAGGTTTTCTAACTTGTGCACATGTAGTTATTTATAACAGTCTCTGATAAGTTTTTATTTTATTTTATTTTATTTCTGTGGCATCAATTGCTATGCCTCGTTTTTACTGCTCTTTTTGTGTATGGGGGTCCATTCCCTTCTTTTCTTGATTAATCTAATTAGTTGTTTAGCAATTTTATTTATCTTTTTGCAGAACCAACTGAAACCAACAGTACATCAAAAAGATAATACACACAATCAAATCGGTTTTCTACCATGGTGGCAAGGATGGTTCAGTATAAGGAAATCAATAAATGTGCTACATCGCATGAGCAGAATCAATGACAAAAATGATAGGACCATGTCAATAGGGGCAGAAAAAGCATTTGATTAAGTTCAACATTACTTCTTGATGAAAAAAAAAACAAAAACTCAACAGGCTAGACACAGAAGAGACCTACCTAAAAAGAATAAAGGCAAATATGACAAACCCACAGCCAACATCAGATTGAATGGGCAAATACTGAAGGCATTTTGTTTAAGAGGACAGGAGAATAGGCCCACTTTCATCACTGCTACTGAGCACAGTACTAGAAGCCCTATCCAGAGCAACCAGGCAAAGAAAGAAATAAAAAGCATTCAGACTGACAAAGAGGAAGGCAAATTATCCCTGTTTGCCAAGGCTATGATTTTTTATATCCAGAAAAATCTGAATCCACCCAAAACTCTTATATTTGACATATGAACCTGGTAATGTTGCAGTATACAAAGACCACCTAAAACACTGTTATCACTTCTCTATGTCAGCAATAAGCTAGCTCAAAAGGAATTCAAGAGCATAAGCCAACTTATAATAACAAAAAATAAAATTTAAAAATATACCTAGAAATGAAATGTAACCAAGGAGTTGAAAGACCTCCAGAAGGAAAACAACAGAAGAGTGACAAAATAAATTTTAATGACTCAAACAAATAGGAAAACACCCTATGCTATGGATAGGAAGAAATAATATCACGGCCATGCTGCCCAAAGCAATCAATAGATTCAATGAAAAATACCAAAATCATATTTCTCGAAATAAGAAAAAAATTCTAAAATTTATATGGAACCAAAAACAGCCCTTACAAACAAAAAGAACAAAGTTGGAGGCATCTCATACCTGAATCTGAAATATGTTAGGAGACAATATTAACCAAATAGACATACATCAATGGAACCGAAATAAATCTCAGACAACTCAAAAATAATTCCACATGTTTACAGCTAACTAATCTTTGACAATACCAACAAGAATACACGTTGGGGAAAGGTTCTGGCAAAAGTGTATTGCCATATGCAGAGGGAAACCAGAACCATGTTTCTTACCATATACAACAACTCAAGATGGATTAAAGAATTAAATGTCATACCTGAAACTATAAAAATACTAGAATAAGACACAGGAATAACTCTTCTGAATATTGACCATAAAAATTATGACTTAAAACCACAAAAGCACAAGCAACAAAGATAAAATCAAGAAGACAAATGGGATTTAATGAAACTAAATAACTCTTCCACAGCAAAAGAAATAATCAACAGAGTAGCAAACAACCTGTATGTACAATGGGAGATTATTTAACTATAAACTATTTAACTGACAAGGGACTAGTATTAGAACATGCAAAGAACATGAACAACTCAACAAAAACAAAAAGAACAAGTAATCCCAGAAGAAGTGAACAGAGAACATGAACAGACATTTTTTCAAAAGAAAGCATACACATGGCCAAACTACATTATGGAAAAATGCTCAACACCATTAATCACAGGAGAATTGCAAATAAAAACCACAATGACTTATCCCACTCAGAACATCTGTCACTAAAAAAAAGACCAATAATAACAGGTGTTGGTGAAGATGGAAAGAAAAGAGGACATTTTACACACTCTTCCTGGCTGTGTAAATTGGCATGATATCTGGAAAATGGTTTGAAGATTTCTCAAAGAACTAATAATAAAACTGCTATTTAGTCCAGCAATGCCATTACTGAACATCTACTTGAAGAAATCAATATACCAAAAAGACATCTGCATTCCTATGTTTATAGCAACTATTTACAATGACAAAGACACAGAATCAAGTTGAGTACCAGTCACCAGATAAATGAATAAATAAAATGTGGTAGGTTACACAATGAAACACTATTCAGTTATTAATAAAGAGAGAGAAGAATTTTTTGCAGCAACCTATATTGAATTGGAAGTCATTATCTTAAGTAAAATGAACCAGGCACAAAAATCAAATATCACATGTTTTCCCACATTCATAGGTGCTAAAGCTGTGTACAGATGGTTGTAGAGAGTGGTCTGATAGACAATGGAGACCTAGAAGGATAAAGAGGGAGGGAGCTGGAGGATAAGGTGGTGAATACCCCAAAAGCCTGACTTGACTACTAGGCAATCTGTGTTTAACAAAATTTCATATGCACCCCATAAATTTGTATAAATTAAAAGGTAAAAATAAAAGTTATGTTAAATACAGAAGGATTGGATAAGTGTTCAAAAATAGCTCAATACTTCACAACGTAGGAATTAAGAAATGGTATTGCAGATCAGTGAGAAGAGGCTGAAATTTCTTAACGGGTGCTATATGCTGACTGTCATTAGGAATACCATAAAGAGTGATACATAAATATCGTGAAACAGTGTTTAGAAAGGGGAAGATACAGAACATAGAGAATTCCCAAGAAACACAAACACAAGACCACAGTCCAATTTTGCCATATTAAATGATAATCTAAAAATTGTACTTCAGAAAATAGTGTAAAATGTGAACCCAGCCCTTAGAATAGAGACGATGTATACAAAGCATATATCCTTTTCATGAAGATTTTTTCCCCTACAGGAGTAGAATTACTGAACTTCTTTGAATAAAACAACAAGAAAAAAATGAAAGTTAGCTTTATTGGGATTATATTCTGATAATTATATTTGGAAAACGATATAAAATAAGAAAATTAAGACAGTGTGAAAAAAATACTAAACTGTCTAAAAGAAAGAGGCAAGCGCTTATTCCAAGGGGAAACCTTCCTGAAGTCTGCCCCCTCTGGACTCACGTGGTCATTGCTTAGCTGGATTTAAGAAGGAAGGAATTTAGCAACCATCTGAGAATCTCCAGGGTGTGAGGGGTCTTAAGTCTATCTCATGATGGGTTGTGCTTACCTTTCCTTTGAGTTGTTCTTTTTAAATCGAAAGTGTTGAATCCTATAAATAAACAAACAAATGAAGAAATAAGCTAACAAACAAACCGGAGTGCTTGAAATGGAGCCTTATTCTTTTCCCAATTTGCAGTCTCTAGATTCCTTTTCTTGAATTCAAAGCAGTGATGGAGTTTTCTGTCTCAAACTCATCCCAACTGATCCTGGACAGCCTACCACCATGATATTTCTGGCTTATGATTTTATTCCTTACATGTAAATGGTATTTTTGAAGAAATCAGCTTCTCAGTAATGTTTTCACTCAATAAATGATCTGTGATGGGAACTGCTCATTTACTATATCATGCTATATTTTTCAGGTAATATATTCTTATTATTTAAATTCAATACCATCTCCTAGTTTATGTCTTGTTTACTATAAGCCACGAGTCACATTGTTTTCCAAGTATATTTTTCCCCACTACAGAGAAAATAAACTAGTTTTAGTTATGCAATATGCCATTCTATTAAATGTTTAAATTGTTTTATATTTTTAAATTTCAGGTTATTAGGGCAACACATGTTTCATTTATATACTTAGTTTTTCTGCAGATTGATTCAAAGTTCCAGGTACAATATACCTTTTTAAAGTACTACTCTGTGTCATGCAGAATCCACAGACTGTCAATACAAAGATCCATTTAGCAGACGTAGTTGTTGACATAACTTTTAAGACACTAAGTAATGTGGACTTTGTTAATGGAAAAAAAAACTTAAAATTTATTGAACTTCCTGATTATATCAAGAATTTTAAATAAAATAAAGCTGTAGGGATAATTCAGAAATCTGATTTTTCTAAGGTTAATAAGAAAGGTTTGCAACCTACACTTACAACATCGTCCTCCCTTAGCCTCCCAGGTAGCTGGGGCTACCAGTGCAGGCCACCATGTACAACTAAGTTTTAAAATATTTTGTAGAAATAGAGGCTTGCTAGGTTGCTCAGGTTGGTCACAAACTCCTGGCCTCAAGCAATCGTCCCATCTTAGCCTCCCAAAGTGCTAGAATTATAGGTCTGAACCACAACACCTGACCTCCACTTGTGGATTTTTAAGCAAGTTGCTACTATTCTGAGTGTAAGACTATAAACCATATTTTGTAAGTAGAAAAATTATAACACAAAAATATTAAATAATATTAAAATAAAATATCCACAGACTTATTAGATATGAAAAGAATAGCTAAAACCATGGTTTCTACAAATATAATTTACCTATTTAAAATTTTATTTAATATCTACACTATGCCAAACTTTTAAAAAATTTTATTATTCATCATTACTCTAAATATCATATTTTCAAAAATTTGAGCTGATTTTATAACAGCATACAGATGCTTTCCATCTGTAAAATAAATTTTACATGAAATTTTGATGGTCAGAGATACTTGGAAGAATATAATTAAAAAGTGTCCTCATGTTCAGAACATATGTGCCACATAATAGCACCAAATTAATTTTAGTTAGAGCTTCTCCTTTAAGGTAAAACATACAGAAAGAAATCAATCAAATTTTGCAAGATTAGGACAGGCCAATTCAATTATAATAATGTCTCTAGTTAAATGTTGACTCTATTTGTACCAGAAATGAGTTTCCCCTTAAAGGCTAAATAATATTGGTGTAGTTGTTTGTACTAATAAATTTTAATTTTATGGGAAGTATGTTAAGTAATGTTGCACTGATGAGACTATTCTGTTCAAATAGGTCTCTGGTCAAGAGATAAATGAATCATAGTCACAAGATATATTTGAATATGCAATGTCTATTTACATATTAACACAGCGTTTGCAAAGATTTATGAGGAGAAAAAGAGAAATTTTTGTACTTATTTTCTTAGAACTTGACTCCTGTTGGCTAATGACATTGTGTTATAATAATTTTGACCATTTCCTTTGTTTTCCTAGATTGTACTTTTTGCTCTTAGATACCAATCCCCATTGCCACTAAAGAACAACATGTAATATATTCTAAAATTGTACAAGCTCATTTAAAAGGGCACAAAAATTGAAAGAATTTTAAGCCCCATGCTATTCTGCAAGATTTATAATGTATCCACTAGGGGGTCAGTGTTACCTATAAAAGGCCATGGTAATGAATCAAGGGATCGAATGTCTAGCTCTTTCCATTTAAAATTTTTCAGAAATAATTTTTGTGGCTCTGCAAAGTAAAAGTTTAGCCTGATGAAATAAAAAGTAGGAAATTAGAAGTGGCTTACTAGCCAACAGCCAATGCACTACTACCATGTGTCTCTAGCTCATTGTGTTTCAGACGTTCTTGCCCCTGTAATTTATAATCTGGCTTTGCGTAACTTCTCACAATCTTACATAATAATATTCTCAGAAAGACATCTGAATGAGCTCTTCACTATGAGTATGGGCTTCTGAAGTTTCCAGGTAGGGTTCTTCACCCAGAAAATAACAAAGTTCCAATAAGCTTTATTTGAATAGACAAGTTGAAAATATATTCTCATCCAATTTCTTCCCTTCATGTATATACCCAATAGAACATGGAATGTTTAGACCAGCAGATATGTGCAAAATATCTAAAGCAGAATTATCTGTTAAGGTCTAAAAGTACACAGCCCTAATGGCTATTAACTTACACCTTAAAATAAATGTGATAAATTTATGGTCTATGCATAAATTATGTGTAAACATAAATGCTCTATGCATGTAATTATATGCATGGAGATGGCAAATACTTTTTAAGGCTAAAAAATTAGACACCTAAAAATACATATTTTGCTTCCAGATATAATATCCAAGAGGTACAAAGATAAATAGTGGGATATCAAAAATACGAATAGCTGCAAAGCCACAGTTTCATTTTGTGCATATTTCTATATGTGTGCTGTATTTCACAAAATCTTTCTAAAAGTTTTTAACAGAATTATGTACTAAAAGGTGCAGATAAACTCTCTTACATGTATGAACTGTGTCTACTCACAGCTCTATTTTGCTGTAGGTTACACTATTGCTAGAATATCCAGTATCAGTTTATAGTACAAAGCCCAAGATAAAATGAATTAAATGATAAGAAAACAAATTTAAGAGCAGTGGCTCACGCCTGTAATCCTAGCACTCTGGGAGGCTAAGGTGGGTGGATTGCTTGAACTCAATCGTTCCAGACCACCCTGAACAAAAGTGAAACCCCATCTTTACTAAAAGTAGAAAAACTGAGGCAAGAGAATCACTTGAGCTCGAGTCGGAGATTGCTGTGAGCTATGATGCAGCGGCTCTGCTCAGGACGACAGCTTGAGACACTGCCAAAAAAAAAAAAAAGAAAGAAAGAAAGTAAGAAAAAAAGAAAGAAAGGAAGGAAGGAAGAAAGAAAGAAAATATATCGTATAATAAGGAATTCAAAGGCTAGATAGGTTTCATGGTTGATTTACTTGATGACTCATTACATTTACTGGACGTTCAAGTTTTTTTGGTTTCTGTAAACTCTTATCTGCAGTGTGGGATGACAAATCACCTAGTTAGTTAGGCCTGTGTTGGCCTTTCTGAGCACGTACTATTAGAATAGATTGTTCTGTGAAAGATCTACTTCTCACAAAAGGATATAAAGCAAAACTTTATAATCCGAAACTTTAAAATCCAGTTACTGCTTCTAGCTCCATGTCAAGGGTACATGATATATAGTATAGTCACCCACATCCAACAGAGCATTTATCCACCTGCACACAAACACAAAACCTGGAAATTACAAGAAAATGTCTTATTTTCAGGAAAGGAAGATTTTAACAGGTAGAATTATCCAGTCAGGTTGTTTCAGTGTAGGCAAGTGTAGGAAACAACTGGTAGAAAATCTCTCACGTGCTTTCCTGAGGGACGGGAACAGCAAGGAACACTTGAGCCAGCAGAGGGTAGTTTTTCTTCCGTCAGCCACTTTATTCGGTACTGTCTGGTTTGCAGATCTAGGAAATGCTGCTGTATTTTTTTTTTTTTTTTCTGTGAACATTATCTTAGTTGGGATTGAGAGAACGATCCTTTTGGAGGCTGTACTTCTTTAGATATTTCGTACTTCTTTAGATATTTCCTGACAATAAGAGTTCCGGAATATTTGCCTGGCTTTAGTATTTCTTTGGCAATTCAGCTTTCTGAATGTCAAAAATTCCCTAACACAGGGTGTAAACACTACGAGGGATTTGGACAGTTCCTGTCTGGGGAGGTGGCCTGGAGTGGGATAAGGAAGGGATATGTATCACGGTACAGTCTACTACAGGGTGATAGAGGTCAGATTGGGCAGTGTACATGCAGAAGGCTAATCTCTGCAAGGTATCGGAGCAGACTCAGGGTGAAGGATGTGTTCGCAAAGAGGGAAGCAGTCCAGCACCTGTCATCAATTCAAGAGTGGTAAAGAGTAGATCCATATAGAAAAAAGGATGGAGAAAATGGTGAGAAACTGATTGCACAGAGGGGATATTATGGGTTCAATTGTGCTCTTCCCAACTTATGGGGACACAATATTTTCACTTTCAGATAAAGGAGTTATAGATATGAGAAGGAAAAAAACACTAAAATAAATCTGATAGTTTCTATTCAATTTTTAATAAATAGTATGAACTCATAGAACTATGTAAATACCATGTTCACTGTTAGAAGGTCTACAAACAATAAATCACACCTACAGCCTACAGAGAATTTATTAAATATAGCTATTCTTGCTCTCTCTCTAAAAAAAGGTGGGGCTTTCTAGAGAAATGCATTGGGAAAATAGGATGATAATTTTAAAATACTGGTTGTGTTCCAGAAAGTAAGGAAATGCTCAGAGTAATAAAGGTATAACAATGGGAACCATAGGTAATGACAGGACTGTTGCCAGTGCAATAGAAATCTCTATGTCAGTAAGAATATTAATATATAAGTGGAAATTTTGATAAGTGGGATATTTACATAGTTCAAAATTCTTGTATTCAATATTCTTAATATTTTTGTTAAATAGAAATGGAACCAGTTGAAAATCCTGGAAGATATTACCTGTGATAAAACAAATCAGAGTGATGCAGCCCCTGATAGCATGAAATACGAGTACAGTGATAAACCTGTGATTTTACTACCAACAAGGTATACTCTGTATCCCATCATGAAGAGACATCTTAGCAACATAACTTAGTAACCTTCATAAATAATTGTTTTATGAACTTCAAAAATGTGAAGGTTATGACAATCAGCCAAGACTGAATCAAGATAATAAATGTAAAGTATATTTTTCTGAGTCTACTCTGGGACATATGTTCTAAATAAATGAGGGTTACTAGTAATATATGCTGTATTGAAGCATATCAAATATACAGAGTGAATTTTGTTATATATTGCATTATAGTAACTTATGTCTAGATTTCTTTTCATAATTGTTTTTTTCTTTTTCTGAACACTCAAGACACAACATCAATGCCATGCTTTTTTTTTGGTTTTTCAGAAATCTAAAACAGTATATGGCATGTCACTTTATGAAAATTTGTTTTGCAGTGATAATATTTTCCGTATTCCTGTCGTTCAGTCACTGACCCGTAAATGGTTTTTATTTTATCATAGTAAGAACACAACATGAAATCTACCCTAGTAACAAAATTTTAATTATATAATATAGTATCATAGACTATAGCTAAAATTGTTTAATGCTTGATTAAATTTGAGTATGAAACTGTTTGGGTTGTGTTTTAGCAATGCTTTTAACAACATCTTATGAAAGAGGGCTAAAATAAATAAGGCTACTTGCTTGTTTATAACATATAAAACATGGATTTTAGGTATAAACAATTAGTAATTACTTAGTAGTGTTGTTAATATTCAAAATCACTTGTGATTTGGAAGGAAAATATAAATATAGACTACTCATGGGAAAACAATGGAATATCTAAAACCACTTCTTTTAATGGTGCTTGGTGTCGGGGTGGCACCTGTGGCTCAAGGAGTAGGGCGCCAGTCCCATATGCTGAGGGTGGCGGGTTCAAAGCCAGCCCTGGCCAAAAAGAAAAAAAAAAAAAAGTTTAAAAAAAAAAAAAATGGTGCTTGGTGTGAGACTATTATGAAGTTTCTTAGTCAGGAAATATGAAACAGAGTGGCTTAAAAGTGACAGTTTCACGAACAGAAAGAACAGCTACTACCATGTGTAATATTTAATTAGTCTATATATATGAGTGTAGTGGCTAGAAGAATCAAAGGTTAAATGTGTTGATTTATTATGGATAATTTAGGTCTTTCACTGTAAATTCAAGCCTAGTAAAATTAGAATTAAAGTCATCCTTGTAGACATAATATTTAGTAAAACATAATTAGGATATATAGATACTATAGAAAATATTGATTAAAGTAAGTTAGACAAAACTTTACATATAATTTCTTTTTGTATAGAATAATTTGAATGCATACCTGAAAATAAAGTTCCACCATCATAAGACATTTTTTTAAATGCTATATTTTTGAAAGCTGTCTTAAGTCCACACACTGACCAGCTCACTGTTGTTGGCACACAGACGAAGAGTGGAACATGTGCCTTCAGAGTTTAAATGACCCTACACACACGGGGTTCAAAACTTCCCCTGCCCCAAATCAGTCCCAATTTTCATAAAAAAGCAAAGTTACCTTTTAAAATGTGCTAAAATAATAAAGTCCTTAAGTAATCAAATTATGAGTATTATTCATTTAATACTCATTAAGACATTTCAACACATATGTAAACAATTAAAACAAAAAAAAACATTATGAGATTCAGCATATATAGATATCTTCTCCCATTCCTAATGTTGCCTCTACTTTGTTTACCATGTCCTTAGCTGAGCAGAAACTTTTTAACTTGATCAGGTCTCAGTTGTTTATTTTTATTGTTGCTATGATGGACAACATGGTCTTCTTCATAAATCATTCTAGTCTGATAAGATTCAGAGTTTTTCCCACACTTTCAATTAGATATTTCATTTATTTTTTATTTATTTATATAATATTTATTTATTTATTTATTGTTAAGGATTCACTGAGGTTACAAAGAACCCAGTTACATTGATTGCATTTGTTAGGTAAATGCAACCTAATTATTATGTCTTATAATTGTGTCCCACCCCCAAAAGGTATGTTACGCATAGTTACTGCCCACCTCCCTCTCTCCCTTCCTCTTCTTGATCTCTCCTTCCCCCATTTCCCACTGTGTACTAGGTCACTAATTGTCCTCATATCAGAATTGAGTACATAGGATTCTTACTTCTCCATTTTCTTGATGCTTTACTAAAAACAATGTGTTCCACTTCCATCCAGGTTAATACAAAAGGTATAAAGTCTCAATATTTTTTGATGGCTGAATGGTATTCCATGATATACATATACCACAGCTTGTTAATCCATTCCTAGTTTGCTGGGTATTAAGACGGTTTCCATATTTTGGCAATTATAAATTCAGCTGTGATAAATAGTCTAGTGCTAGTGTCCTTATGGTAGAAGCACTTTTTATCTTCTGAAGTGATGTTCCGTAATGGATTAAATGAGAGTTCTAGCTTGAGTTCTTTGAAAATACTCCCTTGAAAAAAGGTTGCATTAGTTTGCAGTCCCACCAACAGTGTAAAAGTGTTCCTTTCTCTCCACATCCACACCAGCATCTGCAGTTTTGAGATTTTGTGATGTGGGTCATTCTCCCTGGGGTTAGCTGATATCTCAGGGTGGTTTTGATTTGCATTTCTCTAATAATTAGGGATGATGAGAATTTTTTCATGTGTTTGTTAGCCATTTGTCTGTCTTCTTTAGAGAAGGTTCTATTTATCTCTCTTGCCGAGAAGTAGAGGGGATTGTTTGCTCTCTTTTGTTGTTGTTGTTGATTAACTTGAGTTCTCTATAGATTCTAGTTATTAAGCTTTTGTCTGATTCAAAATATGCAAATATCCTTTCCCACAAAGCTACAACGTTGTGTAGCTTTTCTATTTGCTTTAGTTGTCTCCTTTTCTGTATGAAAGCTTTTTCAGTTTAATTAAGTCCAGTTTTGTTTATTTTTGTTATTATTGTAGTTGCCACAGAAGTCTTCATGAAGTCTTTCTCCAGACTGATATGTTCAAGTGTTTTTCCCAAGCTTTCTTTGAGGATTTTTACTATTTCATGCCTTAAATTTAGGTCTTTTATTCTTCTTGAATCAATTTTTTTGAGTGGAGAAAGGTGAGGGTCTGGTTTCATTCTTTTATATGTGGATATCCAGTTCTCCTAGCACCATGATTGAATAGGGATTCATTTCCCAAGCATATGTTCTACTTTGGTTTATCAAAAATTAGGTGGCTGTAATCTCTTGGTTTTCTATTTGGTTCCAAATGTTTATGTCTCCATTTTTGTGCCAATACCATGGTGTTTTGATTTCTATGGCCTTGTACTGCAGCCTAAAATCTGGTAGGCTGATGCCCTCTGCCTTGTTTTTATTACTAATACTTGCCTTACCTGTATGGTTTTTTTTTTCTCCTTTTTTACAAATCTTGGAAGTATGATGCTGGTACTTTAATAGGGATGGTGTTGAATCTGTAGATTGCTTTGGGAAGTATAGACATTTTAACAATGTTGATTCTTCCCAATCATGGGCACAGTATGTTCTTCCATTTGCTAATATCTTCTGCTATTTATTTTCTTAGGTTTTCATAATTTTCTTTCTAGAGGTGCTTCTCATCTTTTTTTAGATATATTTCTAGGTATTTTGTTTTCTTTGAAACTACTGTGAAGGGGGTTGTGTCCTTGATTGTCCTTCTTATCTTGGCTGTTACTGGTGTATACAAAGGCTACTGGCTTATGGACATTAACTTTATATCCTGAGATATTACTGTATTTTCTAATGACTTCCGGGAGAGGAGATGAGTTTTTCTCTGCTGTTCGTTCCTCATGAGTTTTTGTTTTGTCTGTTTCCTTGCCCTACTTTTTCCTTTCACTTCCTCTTGCTCTTTTAAGTACTGTGCCTCTGATCTAAGGAGTTGAAGCATTCTTTTGGTAAAGGACTAAAAGGATGAGAAGAGCAAAGAGCAGGAAGGGATAAAAGATTTTTTTAAAAAAATGAGACAAGAGAGAGGAAAGGGGGTGAGTAAAAGGGAAGAGTGACAAAAAGAAGGGAGGAATAGAAAGAGAGAGACAGAAGTAATAGTGTGTACAGTAGGGCAGTGACCCAAACCCACAAATCCCAACCTATGGGATGGCTGGGTTGGGTTGGTCCCTTGATGCCCACAGCTCCTTGCCAGCCTGAGCAGACACAGGACTCCACCTCCACCAATAGAAAATAAAAACAAAAATACCACAAATCAAACCAAAACAAACAAAAAACCTTATGATATAAAATTGAGGGAAAAACAAATAGCAGAGGCAGAACAACTAGCAAAAATGAAGTCCCTATTATCAAAAAAGGCAACAGTGAAAAATATAGTTGCACAAAAAATGTGAAGATAAAAAGAAAAATCTGGAGGGAAAATTTGAAAAAGGAAAACAGAAAAAAAATTGAAAAGAGAAAACAAACAGACTAACAACAACTTCAACAAAAAGAAAAAGAGAAAAAGGAAAACATAACTATGTATATATATATCTTGCTGAATATTGTCTGGGCAACAGGTGATCCTCAGGGATATGAGATGCTAATCACAGTATAGCTATATAAGATGGAGACTGGAAGCTTCTGTTGACATCTTTGCCCTCAAAACCCACAGGGTTGGGAGCCTGAATCTCTCATCACGCTGCTTCGTATGCATGTCTCAACTTCCCAAACCTTGTCCCTTGATTAAGCAATGGATATCCCAAGAAAGGGTGTGTTACTTGGATCTCTCTGGAAGTGGCTGCTTGCTTGTTAGGTGCTCCAAACTGGCCTTGTTTTTGGGACAGCAGTTCTCAACCCACAAGAACTGTATTAAAGAGCTGTGGCATTAGGAAGATTGAGAACTACTGCTCTAGGACCTTGAGGATGAAGTCTGCAAGGCAACTTTCCCACAATGGCTGCATATGGCCTGTAGGAGAACAATGAAAACTCCATTCTGCCCCAGTGGCTCAGTCCTGGCCCCGGACCACTGTTCAAAGTCACTTGTTCACTTACCCAAGGTCTCCCAGAACAAGCCTCACTCTAGGACCCTGAAGGCCGAGGCTCCAAGGCAGCTCTCCCACAATGCTGTGTGTGGCCTGAAGCTGAACAATGAAGCCTCTGCTCTGCCCTGTCAGGTCAGGCCAGATCTCTGGGCTCTGTTCAAAGTCACTTTGCTTCCTCGCCCAAAGTCTCCCAAGGTAACTCAACTGAGTGCCCATATCCAAAAAACCCAGGCAGGGTAGGCCTTCCCTGTCTGCATACTCACACACTGCTGTAGCTGCTGCCACCGCAGCCACCACAGCTGGTGGCCTCAGACCAAACACAAACACTTCCCACTTTTCCACTGCTTTCATCCTCCTCCTGTGGTCCTGAAGTCTGATGTTTCCTTGTGCCCCTGAAGGGATGATTCTAAGCAAAAGCCACAATTCTGAGGTGTCTGGAGTCCTCTTTCTCCTATCACACCATGCTCCATTTCAAAAAAGTTGTTTCTTGTCTGCCATCTTGCTCTGCTCCCCATGTCTTAGATTTAAATCTTTCATAACACAAGCTATCTTATGGTAAGGTAAGAAAGACTTAAGCCTTCCATTTTCTTCATGTTTATCTATTAGCAGCGCAATAAATTCCTCTGTTAAAAGTTATTAATAAAAAAAATCCTTAATTTGCAAATGGTCAAGGAACCCGTCTGCCTGTATTATAGAATGTACAATGCTCATAGACAGTACACCTATTTGTACTGTGCTCATCTGTTGAGAAATACTGTTTATAGTCACCTAATGAACTAGAATGCAATTCATCTTTGAAATTCACTAACTTTCTGCCTTTCGACAGTTATTTCACTGCCCCTAAGAATATTTAAGTAGTGAATTTCAGCTGTATTAATGTGCAATGGGAAATAAATGAAGATGATGATATAGTGTGATATTAGTGGAAAGATGACAATGCTGCATGGACACTTAAATATAGATTTATGCATATGTGTGAATGCGTGTTACATCAATTGATGGACGTACTAGATCACTTCTTTAATATGAGCAACATAAACTAAAGATTCTGAAAGGGCCAATTACAGAGTTAGGAATGTGGAATGAGAATTCTCAAAGAATTTTTAATTTTCCAGATAAGATTGACCAATTTAATTGTAATCAGTGGGTTAGAATACATCTTGCCTAGAAAAAAATTGATACCTACCCTCAGGAAATCAATAAATACGATGTCATATTAATTTCTTCATGTTTCTCTAGACATTTTATAAGAAATAGTTCGGACAAAATAACGAGAGCTCTGTATGGTTTTAACCCCAGCATACTGGCCTTTGCTTTGCATGTCTGGTGTAACTGAAGCTCAGCAGTCTGTGACATTCTTTGGAAACATAGCCAGTGTGACTTAATGAGGTCACATTAACCTTAATGTGTATGTTCTAACAGGTGACGGCCCCATTCTACCTGCCTGCACAAAGTTCTATCTTTCAGCAATTCATCCTACCAAAGTGCCCTGCACCTCTCCAGTGGCTGCTGTTTTCAGCCCACTAATCTTTCCTCGCTCTTATATCACTAACAAGCTAAGTCTCTAGTTTTGTAATGTTGTATCTAGGTACAATTGGTAGCATTCTGAGTGCAAATCATTACATGGTGGAACAGGAAAACTGAAATCAATGGAATATTTATATTACACTACAAATAGTGTAATAAAGTTAAGGACTCCTGTAGAGTGGTAGAAATATTTTTATGGTCTGATTCACAGGAGAAAACATTATTTTATCCTGCAACAAAGAAAGTTCAGACTACAATTTTTGTCAGTGCCATGGACAACTCAAAGAGGATAGAACAAATCAGAATTAGCATGCTGGGGCTGGAAGAGAATTAGAAAAGTCATTTCCTAGTTCGAAGACAAAAAATTGTTTTAACAGGGCATTTTTAAAAAGATCAAACCATCTCATTCCTCAGAATTGTGTGTGTACGTGTTTGCGCCTATGTGCTCAGACATTTGCATCCCTGAATACATTAGGGACAGAATTGTAAGTTTTATAGGCACAACCAAGAAAACAAATATCTATAGCTCTGCTATTTGGAATTAAAAAAATATATAATGACAATAAACAAAAACAGTTGACAAAAACTTTTACATATAATAACCTGAAATAGAAACGTATTATTATTGCATATAATAAAATTCTAAATATTAAATCTAAAAGAAAATTGTCTCCCATCAGATGATGAGATTATACTAATTCTTGTTCACACTTGTTTACCCATTGTTCACATTTTTTCATTCCCTACCTGTCACTGCCATGTCCCACTGTATGAGGAATATGTTTTTGCATCCCACTGACTATGGGTTAGCCACACAAATTAGTTTAAGGTAATGGTTTGAACATGGATGTCACGTATAATATGTCTAAGCTATAATATTAAACGTCATTACATGCTACCCAGATCCATTGTTGAGTGTTGGCCTTTTGCTATGCTACCAGCTTGAGAATACCAGCCACCCAAATGTGGTCAAGAAGTCCCCAGTCGAGTCCTATAGAGTCATAGTTGAACTCACATGAGAAAACCACCAAGAATAAATGTTCATTGCTTTTACATACTGAGTTTATTGTTTTTCAAATTGCTACAGCAGAAGCTAATTAATATGTCCTAAAAGAGATGGTAGAGATGAAAATGAACACTGGGCTTTCTTTTTCATTTTTTTGTTTTTTTATTTCAAAATATTAAGTCAGTAAAAATGGGTTTTTGTTGGCTTAGCACCTGTAGCACAGTGGGCACAACACCGGCCATGTGAACTGAGGCTAGCAGTTCGAACTTGGCCTGGGCCAGCTAAACGACAACAACTGCAATAAAAAAAAAAATAGTTGGGCGTTGTGGCAGGCTGGGGCAAGACAATTGCTTAATTCCAAGAGTTGAGGTTGCTGTGAGCTGTGACATCACAGGGCTCTACCTAGGGTGACATAGTAAGACTCTGTCTTAAAAAAAAAAAAGCAGGGGGTAGTTATTGTTGTTTTACATGGATAGGCTTTGTAATTCTTACTTTGGGGCTGTTTGTGTGCCCATCATCCAGATAGTATTTATTGTAGCCCACTAATCTTTCCTTGCTCTTACATCACTAACAAGCTAAGTCTTTAAAAAAGATTTTTGCTTTTTTAAAACATAAAGTTTTATGTATATAATTATTATACTCAGTATACCTAATTGTTGCTATTTAAATATATTATTTAACACATTATTCATCATTTATTTCAATATTCTGGTTAGCATCATATCTGTATTTTGTTTCATTTGCTTTGTCAAGGTGCTGTCAAAGTAACAAGTTAAGAAATCACTTTAGGAATTGTTAAAGAAGGAAACATAAATCCAGAGAACTCAAGTAATGATTTACAGTCAAGATTTTGATGGCATGGGTAAGCAGGCCAAGTTAGAAATTTCCTTTACTGTAAAATGGAGTCAGTCTTAGTAAGAGTTTATCAGTTGAATCTGAAAAATCCTGTACCACACATCATTTAACATTCCATCTCAATTTACAATGCACCTTCACTGCTCTTTCCCTAAATCATTATGCTTTTTCTTTTAAAATATGGGCATGGGTAGTTAATGACTCATTTCTTAGCAGAAGTGATATTTAAATCAAGAGAATACAGAGCAAATCAGAAACAGGATTAGTCTTTGAGGTGGTGGGATTTTTCTAAATCACTAACATTTGACAGAAGGAATAAAAGCACTTTACATTATAGCACGTTTTCATGCCAATTATTGACAAACTTCCTAAAGTATTCAGATATTAGAATAAAAAAGAATGTTGATTATATAACCTTATAACCTAAGGGATTATGTTTTTACTATACGTATATTTTAAGTGCTAACTTAAAGTGTATATTGCATTCTTTTTATATGTAATTGAGAAGGTGGTGCAGTTTATGATATTTGGTATGTAGAAGAAATCTAAAGCTGCCAATATTTCACTGAAAGAAGGTTGAGTTTTAGCTTTTGTTAACACTAAACTATTAATTCCTGAATGATCTACATAATCCACCCTTTCCCTGACAAAAGCGCAAACTCAAAGAAAGAAAGAAGGAAGGAAGAAAGGAAAGAAGGAAAGAAAGAAGGAAGGAAGAGAAAGAAAGAAAGAGAGAAAGAAAGAGAGAAAGGAAGAAAGAAAGAAAGAAAGAAAGAAAGAAAGAAAGAAAGAAAGAAAGAAAGAAAGAAAGAAAGAAAGAAAGAAAGAAAGAAAGAGAGAAAGAAAGAGAGAGAGAAAAAAGAAAGACCACCTGAAATATGATATATTTGAAAATAGACCTGTTCCAATAACTGTGTTGGAGAGGGTACCTGTGTAAGCACTGTCTTTTGCCGTTTTTCCATTGATGCAAATTAACTCTGCAAATAACTGTGAATTAAAGATCTGTGAATCATATTATAGGTGAAATCAAAGGCTATTAATGTTGTAAATATATTTAGCATCATTACTTCCTAGAAGAAATATATTGAGGTTTCCAAATAATGCAGTTAAAAGATCTATGGTGCTTTATCTTGTTTCGGTTTAGTTTCTTACCTTTGTATATAACTCCAGGGCTTTAAGTAGTTTTCTTAGCTATGAGATTAAGTATCTGATCTATTTTTCTTCTAAATGTTTTTGCTTTACTGCGTTAACTTTTTATCTACCTATATTTAGCTTGTTCTGTAAATAGTAAAACAGCTGAGTGAACAATCTCAAAGGAGAATGAAATAAAAAAAAATGGACCTGAAAATCAGAGGGCTCAGAAAAGAATTTTAACTGTTTGTGTTCATTCTTAAAACAGTATTTTAGAAATGAAATACCACACGTTTACAGGTAAGCTGTCCTCTAAAATGACAGCCTATGGTAAGAACACTTGTAGACACTAATAGAGCTCTGATATTTGTCAAAGCTTTGGGGAATTGATATTCTAGATTTTTTTCTTATTATTACATGAAAAAAATATTCAGGCTCAGAGACTTGAAGGTGATAAAACTTATTTCTTTCTTGATAAATATGAAAAAGTTTCCTGATTTCCACCAGGAGTATTACATTAATTTAGAAATGTTCCTACTAGTTGATTTGTGTTTTCTTAGGAAAATCTTGGCTCACCATCTAAAATGACATTTTGTATTATTATACACTGGTTTCATTCACTTGGTAGTGAAGGATACAGGAGGAGTATTTAGGAGTAACCTCCCAGAATTTTATTATTATTTTTTTAAATGTCACCGAAGTTCCAGTTTCTGGTCAGACATGTAACAAATTTGAAAGTCATTATTTCCATCCCCAAAACCATAACAAGTTGAACAAATGGAAAATCAATTCTTTTTAGATCTACTACTGAATTGAGACCACAAGGTAAACTTTTGATCTCAAAGCTCCGCAGACAGATGAATGTAGAGAACTACAACTCGCCGAGACCAGAAGCTGTAGCTGGCGTCCTCCACTGGTAAACCCACTGAAAGGATATTTGAGTGATTGTTAGACACATATATGGCCTAGACTGACAAAACAAAAACAAACAAACAAACAGACAAAACCTCCTGGAAGGCTCAACTTGTAAAAAATCCTCACACCTTTGCAAGTTTTACCACCAGGAGCCAGACCAAGTTCTTAGGATAAAAATCAGTGGAAAATCTCTTTGCAGTTCAACAGGGAGAAATAACTGTCTTATAATAAAGGACTTAACTCTTCTCAACGAAGATATTCCCTCAAAAGACACTGTTTTACCAGAACCCCGTTGTCCTCCGTATTACCAGAGCTTATTCATCCCAGAAAGGGAAGCACTTAATGCTGCCCAGACAGGAATGTGTCAGTAGTTCCCATAATAGGTGAAGAGGTGAACAAACTATGATACACCCATACTAAGGAATATTATTCTGAGAAAGAAGAAGCTTTTGAGTCATAAGAGGACATGAAAATGATATAAACAGACAACCCACAGAATTGCAGAATATATTCACAAGCCATGCACCAAATAAAGGGCTAATAACCAGAATCTATGAAGATTCAAGGAAACGGGAATTTAGGAAAACAGACAAACAAACAAACACATTAAAGAGGAGGCAAAAGACATGTACACAGTTTTTCAGAAAAGATAGAAAAATGGCCAAAAAACATATGAAAAAATGTTCAACATCACTAATTACTAGGGAATTGAAAATTAAAACCACATTGACATATCACCTTTCCTCAGTTAGAATGGCTTTTATTAAAGAAGAAATCTCCCAACTGGCATGGCTCCAGAGAGAAAGGAATGCTTTTACACTATTGGTGGAACTGAAAATTAGTGTAGACTCTGTGGAAAACAGTATAGAATTGCCTTAAAGAATTGAAAGTAGACTTCCCATTTGATTCAGCAATCTTACTACTGGGTACTTACACAAAGAAAAAGTTATTTTATCTAAAAGATGCCTGCACTTAAATGATTATTGTAGCACAATTCACAATTACAGAGATGTGGAATCAATCCAGTGCCCATCAATTACTGAGTGGATTTACAAAATGTGAGATACTATGGAAGAAAGAAGAATTAAGGCCGTTTGCAGCAATTTACATGGAACTGGAGACGTCATCTAACTGATGAGATCATATGTGCACAGAAAGAAGAACAACTCAGTGGAAATCAAGCAGGTTGGAGAGAGGAGGAGATAATGGGAAAAAATCTCCCTAAAGGGTACAATCAACACTGTCTAGGTGAAGGACACACTTGTAGCTGTGACAAAAGCATAACAAAAGTGACCTAAAAAGCATTTGTACACTATATTTTGAAATAATAAAAAAGTAGAATGAAAATATTTAATATTCAGATAGACAGATAACATAATTTTTGACAAATTATGTTTTATAGCCAAGAGCAAAACCAAATTTTTCATGACATTATAGTTGTGATGAGGAGGACCATCAGTAAAGTTGTTGAGGAAGACCACCCATAAGACTACTAAAGATGAGATTTTAAATCCATGGGTTATAGACATCTCATGCCATACTATAAAAACCTAATAGAGGTTTCCTACACTTGTTTGAATCAAACATACTTGTGTCCAGAAAGTAAGAATGATAGGTCAGTGGTAATTGTTCTGAGCTTGGCTTTCCACTTAGAAGTACTTATTCACTGTATGGGTGGAAGAGTATGTTTTTTCATGCTTAAAATTCTGTCTCAACCACAGATTTATTAAGGAGTTGGTAAAAAGAACACTAAAAATAACCTTTTCTTTCACTTTTCTTAGTATATTGAATTTTACAAGTTATCTTTATTTAGGGATAAGTGAGAGCAAAAGAAATCATTCCAGAAAATTCCTACTATTTATAATTAGTAAAAGGCAAAAGATTTATATTATCTGAAGAGAAATCAAAGTATTGTTTGTAATTAGTAAAATTTTCACAGACTACTTTTATCCTAAAATTCATTCAAATTTACATGTATTTCATCTCCAATGGAGAAAGACATATTTTATGCATTTGTATATTTATATATACAACCATAAACACACATGTGAACATGTGTACAAATACCCAATACTATACTGGATGAATTCAGGACATTGCACTGTATAATGAGTCTTTGGACTGGTGCTGAGTAGTGAATTACTGCCACAAGTTCTTGACAAGATCTTTTAAAAATTTATGTCTGTATGGAAAATTGATATAAATTATGATTTACTTGTACAGTTTTTCAATAGCTAAAAGTATTTCTGATAAATATAATCCTAAAAAGGTCAGCTTGTAATTTGCCTCTTTTTGATTTTATTTTTCTAGTATTCTACATTTATTTTCATTTTCTCAAAGTATCTATTGGTTATTGGTAAACCAAAAATTAAAATTAAAACCTGCGGTTTGAGAGGTGGTTGTTTATTGCTTAGTTCACCTCTCTCAAGTCTTGCAGGGTTTTGAAGAACAGGGGCCCTGGAGTCAATTTCCAAAGTTCAGATCCCAAACGTCCTCTTTCTTTCTCTGAGACACTGGCTGGTTATTAAGCTGTATCTCTCTCATGATGTATTTGTGGCATTTAGCTCTGGAGCTAACATATGCTAAGTGATTAACAAATGTCAGTAGCATTTATAATGTTACTCTCTGAGACAAAGAAAACCTCTCACCCCACCTTCCTCTCAAAATCCTCCTGTTCTTCATCCTGCTCTGAGAAACACAAGCAACAAACCACCCCTATAACAAAACCCGTAAGAAAGCAGCAGTAACATTTTAAGTTAAAACCATAGTCCAGGGAGGAATAACCCAGAAGCTAACAACTCCAATTAAAAACAACACCTTTAGTACAATCATCATGAGTTAAATAATTAAACACCTGTAGCTATCAGGCTGTTACTTAAAAAATTAATACCTGGATTTCTTATTTATTTTAAAATGGAAATGGGAACTTTCTGATTTTGTTTACTAACATCTATCCTTGACACCTCACAGAGTGCCAATAGGTAAAAGTGCATCAGTAAATGAAGAGTAACTCCATAAATAAAATAAGCAGAGATTATAGGTTTATCAATGCCCCTTCTTTGTTGTTGTTGTTGTTTGAGATTCACTGAGTTTACAAAGAATAAGTTTATACTGATTGCAGTTGTTAGTGAAGTCCTTCTTGTAATTGTGTCGCACCCCCAAGAGGCGTTCCATACACTGTGACCTCTCATCCCCCATCCTACTGTCTCTCCAATCCCCCATTCTTCTACCTCCCCCCTCATGGTATTAGATCATCTACTGTCTTTATCCTAGAATTGAATACATTGGATTCTTCTTTCTCCATTCTTTGTGATGCTTTACTTTATTTTATTCTCCCTTGGCAGCTCATCTAACAGCAGAAACGGCAAATCCGGAAATCAGAATTCTTTCATTCTGGCAGTTGTTTTTTCACTTTTAAGACTATCATAATAAAAATTTGTGTAAACTTTTGGTAACACATTATCTAGCCAATTAATTTCATCAGATGATAACAAAACAAACCACTCTGTTTTTAAAACACTGAACTTAAAATCTATTCTGCAAAAGGACTAAATAATAACAGAAGAATAATTTCAACATGGATACTGTAAGCTCTTGACATCTGATAAACATTGGTAGACAGAACTCTATTTTGGAAATGACCCTCTACTTTTATTTAAATATCATCTCATGTTAAGCAATAATTTCTGAAATATTGCATTTATTGTAATCGCTTTCTTTTTTGAAATTAAAATTCTCGGAATAATCTGATAAAAGCTTTTAATTCAGACTAAAAACATTAATATATATGTGTTCAATTTGTACTAGTATTTAACTTCAGGGGATCCAGATGTCTCTACCAATAAACTGGATGCCCAAAGTTTAGCAATTGTTTATAGGGCTTTATAACCTTCCCTCTGCTCTAGTCCAACACATAAAATAATTTTTTCCTCTTGAAAGTGATTTTTATCTAGTGATTTTTTAACTTAGCATTTTCTTGAAAATCATATAAGAATTTAAGACAGAATTTTTTTTTTCTGGTTTTTGACCAGGGCTGTGTTTGAACCCTCCACCTCTGGCATATGGGGCCGGCACCCTACTCCTTGAGCCACAGGCACCACCCAAGACAAACTATTCTTAAATTGAATAGTGAGTTTCATATTATGATTCCTTGTATAATTCAAACTACATATCTATACAATTGGAATATTTTGACATTTTTTTTGTATTTTTTCTTCTTTCTACATTGCTCCCCATATCTTCAACTTAAGGGGTTTTTAAAAATATTTTCTCTCTACCTATTTTGAAATTAATATTCTACTTTTTATTAGCTGTGACCATAAATGTTTCACACTCACTCTAAATATGTATAAAATAATTGCTTTTTATTTACAAACTGTATACTTAATAACATTACTATTTTAACTCCAACCTCTCATCCCTTCTTTGTCTACATTTTGAATACATGTTGTTGTGTATATTTGAGTTTCAAAGCATATTGTTACATATGACTTAATGTATAATATTTCACATAGAAATAGTAAAAAGACTTTTATGGTGAAATAAATTGACATATCACTTCACTAGTTACTTTTTTGGTGACAAGAGCAGCTAAAATCTACGTTTTTCATAAAAATCCATAATATAATCCAATTTTATTAACTCCAGTCTTCTTACATGGTATTGTACATTGGATATCTTGACTTGCTTATCCTGCCTGTGTTATTTTGTATCCTTTGTCCCTTATCTCCCATTTCTCTTCTCCAACTCCCACCATGTTTTCATTCTCTACTTCTTTGTATTTGAGCTATTTAAAAAAAAAAAAATCTCATCTCCACACATACAAGGTCTGTCTGGCTTATTTCACTTAGCATAATGTCTTCCTGGTCCATCCATGTTGTGAAAAATGGAGGATCTTACTTCTTAGGGCTGAAAAATATTCTATTGCATGTGAATGTCTGTGTGTCAAAAGAAATGCATTTTCTTCACCTCATCATCTGCCAATGGGCATTTGGGTTGTTTCCATATCTCGACTGTTTCAAAAAATGCTGAATTGGCACAGGGCTGGGCAAGTATTCTTAAGCAGTAGTGATTTTATCTTTTTTAATTATATACCCAAGAGAGAGATTGTTGAGTCATATAGCAGCAGTTCTATTTTCATTTCTTTAGTAACCTCCATACTGATTTCCATCATATTCCATGTTATCATTTTTATTTTATACTCTAGTGATTAATCATCAGTATGTGGTTTTTAACTGATATTTATAAATGATAATTTTTATATTTATTTTCACTACCATTATGGATCTGCCAGTCTATCACTCTTGCCTTGGATATGTTATTTCACTCTCATTTATAAATGTTAGTTGTATGAGTGATTTAGTGATACCTTTCTCTTGACTAAAGGCAATTGAGTTTAATGATGAGAAGCCATTCTTTTGTAAATGTTTTAGTCTCTTTCCTGCTTTTGTAGCAGAATACCACAGAATGATAATTTAATCAGATTCAGATCTGTCTTACTCATGAATCTGGATATTGAAGGTCCAAGGAAAAGGTTTTAGTACTTGGCATGGGATGAGGGGTGCTCTCTGCCTC
>CAUYQV010158726.1:0-13339 GCA_963574575.1 Galagoides demidoff | reverse complement strand
TTTTATGGAAAATTACAGGAAATAAAGCTAAGTTGGAGACAAATTTGTATCCAACTGTTATAGCTACAAAAACAAAGAGAATGAATGATTCTTAAAAGTCCTTTAGTACAAAGTTGTTATCATAGAGGTTTATTCCTGAAATTATTTTTCTTCTCCCATGTATTTGTTGTGCCCTATTTCCGTACAGATTGGATTGTTTCAGATTCTCTTAAACTTTTGAAAAAGTTAAAAGACATTTTTAAAATATTTAAAAATATATACTACTCCTTGGAGGTATAGCACCTAAGTAATTTATTCTTAAAAAGATCGTAAATTTATGTAAATTTCATTTAAAATTATGTATTTTCTAATTTTCTCAGTTATGTATCATAAAAATAGTAATTGTCAATAAATGTTTATTGTGGGCTGGAAACTGGAGGTGTTTTGCATATTTTATACTCACGACATCTCCATGACATATGAACTTTGACTTCCCCTCTTTAGGAAGCGAGGCATATAGAAACTCCGTGATAAATAAACTCTAACAAATCAAACAGTCTTTTGCTCATGTTGACCTTTATGTTTTGCAGAGGCCACATCTTCTGGGGGGCGGGAATAGCTGTTCCATGGTGGTAATGGTCCCTGTTCTTCCTCCCTCATGAAGGAGTTAGAGTGAAACAGGATCCCTTGTCTTAGTACATGACATGACCTATAAAAGTAAAGAACTACATGGAGTTAAGGGACACAGTCAGAAAACAAATTCCAGGGTTCACAAACAAAGGCCCCAGTGTCAGGTAGAAAGGACTGGACGTGGGTGACAGGGAGGAGGCAGGGGTCACACTGATGCTTTCCTTCTTCTGTGTATGAAGCTGGAGGCACATGAAGCCAGGCCCTAAGAGAGCGGTAATAGCCACAGTCTACAGCAATCTAGAAAATGGGGTTGGCAAACTTTTTTCCCTGAAGAGCCAGAGAGTAAATATTTCAGGTTCTGTGAACCATGTGGTCTCCGTCACAGCTGCTTAGCACGATGGTAAAAAGCGATGGTAAAATATACCCAACATAGA
The DNA here is from genome assembly GCA_963574575.1 of Galagoides demidoff. Classification (NCBI taxonomy): domain Eukaryota; kingdom Metazoa; phylum Chordata; class Mammalia; order Primates; family Galagidae; genus Galagoides; species Galagoides demidoff. Next base: position 12,296 of record CAUYQV010158726.1, on the reverse strand, counting down.
ATTTTAGCCGTTTTTAACATGAACAGGAGTGTGTTGCTGTGTTTCAGGAAAACACCAGAAAACACTAGCTCCTCGGGCCCCAGTGAGGGGGGATGAAGGCTGGAGTCACCCTCCTCCCTACAGTTTCCTATAAGCCTCCGTTGTCCTTCAGCTCCTCAGTCTGGATTTCCTGGGGTTTCTGGCCCTCAGATTGTTTGCAAACACAGATCACAGAATTCGTACATTACCCCAGTGAGTGGACCATTCACTCTCTGGTTCTGCTGATGAGAAACTGATGCTCAGGCTCTGACAGGCCCTGGCGCAAGACACTGAGTTAGCAAGATGGGACGTAGTGGGAAGCCCCGTGTCTGACTCGGCAGGCACGGCCCCTGTGATGTGTGCTTTTCCATCTGCATGGAGGAGAACATGAAAGTCATTTGTATCACTTTGGATGGCCTCCCTCACAGTGACAGTGACTGCTCATACTCTGAATGTATTGTTTACTTATGTATTCATGCATTCTTTAATCCAAAATTTACTGAAAGTCTCTTTTATGCCGGTAATGGTGCTAGACATTAGTGATAAGGTCAACCAAAACTTACATGTAGGATAAGCCTTTCTCAAAGAGAGGTAGCAGAGGATAAACATTACTCAAACAAGACAATAAATAATATATATGTACATAAGTGTACAATGCACTATTACCGTTGTAGTAAGAATTACGAAGGAAAGATACATCATGGAAGACGACCCTAAAAAAAGGATAATTAATCAAAGAGTAGAAGGAGAGGAAACTTTAACAAGCCAGAAAGAATGGAGAGTGGAAGAGTTAGCTGTCCAGACTTAAGAGTCAGCATGTGAAAAGGCACTGGGGCAGGAGGGAACACCTCATGTAAGAGACTGGAAAAAAGCAAGAGTAGGATGACCACAGAGGACAGGTGAGGCTGGAGGACCCAGACCAAGGCCATCTTATGATTCTTGACATCATTTTGGAGGCCTCCCTCAGAAGGCCTATTTACTATTAAAAATAAAAAATAGTCATTAAATGCTTAAATCGAGGAACAATATGATCCCATTTTTATTTCGAAAATATTGCTTTACTACAGTGGGGAGAGTGATAGGATATAAATAAGAATGGATGTGAGGCTCCAACGAGGAGCTGTGGCAGTCATGGCGGCAGAAGAGGGAAGGGAACAGGTGCACCAAGAGGTAGCTGGGGGCAAAATCAGCAGTGCCAGGGAAGGAGTAGAGATGGAGAGACAGTAAGAGGAGCCCTGGGTCTTCTAATGACGGAAGGCTGGTGGCTCACCCACTGGACTGAAGCCCTATTTTAGGATCTTTTGAATGGAAGTGTTCACTGTGTGATTCACCTTTAATTCTTTGAGTCTGACATGCCTTTGAGATATTAAGAGAAGCCATCAAATAACATTTGTAATTTAAAGGAACAATCTAGAATGAAAATTTTTTAGAGACGCCTGGCAGCTGGAATCAGCCAAGGTCTTCTCTTCACATAGCCTTCAATTTTATGAAGTGGGGATAAAATATTTCTTATAATCTGATAAAATAAAAAGTCGGTAGTTTATTAAACCAAATCCGTGGAGCAGGAAAAAAAAAAACTTTCTATCATAAAGAACTTTCTAGAGAATGCAATCCAAAAAAATATACTTTAAGGTTTGGGAATAAACTGTACTTTCTTAGCTAAGTGAAAATAAATTTATCTCAAGTCACATTTGCTATTCAGGACAAAGCATTAACATTCACCCAGAGCATGGGGCGAGTCTTTCAGACTGCTGTGGCTGAGAACTGGAGTGCAAGTTTTGAAATCTGCACTGTATAGAAAGGGCTTGTTGCCTGTTTGTTTATTGTGCATTTTTCAGGCTTTATGCCTCCTCTTTGCCTGAAGCGACCATCAGGAATGAGGCGTTGCAGTTGCTATTTTCTGGTGAAGTATGTAAAAATAAACATGAGCTAAACGCACGTTTATGGGATGTTTAGAAGGGAGTTGCTGCAACTCTGCATCTGATTTTACTTATTCCTTCCCCGCGTTCCCTCTCAGCCACTGCTGCAGCCATGGGGGACTCTGCGCTCTATACAATTCTAAAAATTTAAGTCAGCTACGAGAGTCCATTGAACAAAAGGAAACAAACAAACAAACAAAAAATATCCCCGGCTACTTGGAGGCACAGATATTAGTTCTAATTCTTCCAGGAACTATGAAATAATCTCTGAAAAAATCTCTTGATTATATAATTTCACCATAAATTACAAAAGGAAGTTGGGTTTAGGTATTCCCCAGAATCACATACCTCAGAATGAGACACTTGGACCAAATCACTCTCCAGAAACGCACTTGTCAGTGTTAAGGGGCTAGGATGGGGCCACCCACAGCCTGAGAGCAGCTCTGGGCAGATGGCAGGTCCTCAGCAAATATCTGATGAGTGGGTTAATGTGTAGCAAGTGGTTATTGGTCTCTTTTTTAAGTTCTCCTGGGTTAGATAATTAATTTGTTTCTTTTGTATTTGCCGTCAACTCATTTTAAGACACCTCTCTTGCCACGTCTTCCTTGTTCATGTATCAAAGCTTACTCAGTGTGTGCCCAGTAAATATTACCTGACAGAATTCGAAGATTCCTGAAAGCTTATTCTAGAATTCCTACAGTTAGTTTTCTTCCATCCCTGGGACCATCCAGGATGCGTTTGGTCTCATTCTCCTATTTCAGTTCTTTAAACATTTGGGGCATGATGACTACCAAGTTTCTGGAGTACCATCCTCCTCTTTCCTTTTACTCAGCTAAACATTCCTAATTACTAAGATACTCACAAACTCTAATGGTAGGCTTTGCCACGGTGTTTAAAAATAAAATGTTCCAGTAGGAGTTTCCAGTTTTATGAAAGACTAGAGAATTCTACACAACATGAGTAGCCCAACTCTTACCAGGGAGCCTTTGGTCTTCTCTTTCTCCTCTAGCTCATCCTTATGATAGTCACTGCCCACCTTATCTCAGAGTCCTTGGTTAGGACCATCCTATAGCAATTCACCTTCACATGATTCGAGAAACTTGCTAAGCTCTTATCTGGGGAGTCAGTGCCCCTTACTGGAGATCAGGAATGCACAATAAACTCATTTTCTGTCCAGCATGGGGGAAAGACCCTTGAATAGTCCCAAGGTGATTGGAGATGCTCTTCTAGGGATGCTTACCAAGTACTGTGCTGTGTGCAGAAGGTGGACATTGACCACCTAGGGGAGCAGTGAAGATAGCTCAGAGAAGGGACACTGGAGCTGAGAGGGGAAGATGAGGAGACAGGGAAGGGCACTGGACGTGGAGGAGTGGAGGTGCTTGGAAGAGTGTACATGTTCTGGTGACAGAGAGAAGCCAGGTGTCATCAGCATTCAGCACACCCAGCCCGCCTTCTGGGGTGGCATTTAAAAGCAGGCAAAGTGATGTCTTCATACTCTGGCTTCCCAAGTTCCCGTTCTAATGCCACCATTTTCACCTAGTTCTCCTGGCTGGATGCTGTAGGCCACCCTGCACCTTGGGTACAACAGGTGTTACCACTTGCACCCATGCTCAAAGTAAAGCTGATACACATCCCTGTGCATGAGAAAAATGAGAATAATATCTGGCTCTTGAATGACATTCCCCGAGGGAAGAAGCTTTTCCCTCTTATACTGGTGGATTCTCAAGAGGTGGTAAATAATCGCAAATCAGTGGGACTTCCTCGTGTCATTTGACTTCTGCCTTGTAGGCACTTGTAGAACTTTTTATTTACATGTAATTTATTATTGAAATCATCTGAACAGAAGGAAAGTTTCTTTTGGAGTCTCTTTGTATTGAGTTATCAAATTGGAGGGAAGAGAGCATATTGTCTGTTTTTCATTCACTAGAAATACATGTTTTTCTTTGATGCATAATATTTACATGTCTATGGGGACCTTGTGATATTTGGTTCTACGTATACTGTGTGTGATGAGCAAGTCAGAGTATTTGGAAAATCCATTGTCATTTCTGTGTGGAGGAACAAACAATTCAAGTCCTCTTTTCTAGCTTTGAAATGCACAATGTATTCTTGTTAACTATGGTGACTATATTCTGCTGTCAAATGATAGAACTTTGTACCTTCATTTTTATTATTTTTTATTTATTTATTTATTTTTTGAGACAGAGTCTTACTCTGTTGCCCTGGGTAGAGTGCTGTGGTGTCACAGTTCACAGCAACCTCAAACTCTTGGGCTCAAGATAACCACATAGCTGAGCTTCCCTGGTAGCTGGGACTATAGGAACCCACCACCATGCCCAGCTAGTTTTTCTATTTTTAGTAGAGAAAGGGTCTGCCTCTTGCTCAGGTTGGTATGGAACTCCTGAGCGCAAATGATCTACCTACTTTACCTGCCCAGAGTGTTAGGACTACAAGTGGTAGGCACCATGCCCTGCTGGGAGAGTGGGGACTGAAGACCCCATTCTTGCTAAAGAAAGCACCCCTGGAAAAAGAGGAAAGTTAAAAAGTAAGCTGAGTGAGTCAGAACAAAGAAAAGTCAGCTAGTTTACATTTAAGCTAGCCATTACTAGCAAGCTTCTTGCCTTTTCTGAATCTAGCCTGTTGGGAATACAGCTTACAAACACCCTGCTGAGTCTGTGAGCACTCTGAGGAGAACAGTGGTCATAGAAGAGGCTATGAAAATGTCCTAGGGATAGATACATCCTCTAGGGCATTTCTTGCCCATTAAACAAGCAAAGCAGATACTCATTGTGGAGATTTGCACTTGCCTGGGGCAGAGACCAAGGGAGTAGCTCCAGGTCTGAGATATGGGCAAAAGAGCTTATATCCCTTATAGCAGAGGAAAATCCTCTGTAGTGGTGATGGGAGGAAAATACCTCCCTCCTACTGATCCCTCAGAGGAGATTAATGCTGGTGGCATTTTAGTGAGAACGGCTTAACACCGCCCTAGAAATCTGTGTGTGACCTCAAGAAGAGGCTCTCCAAATGCAAGGCTCAGATTTCAGATTATTGAATGCTACCCTTAAGGTTAATAATAATAACAATAGGAGCTGGTATGATCAATCAGAGAAACTGCTGATATCTTTGTTCCCTCCCTCATCTTCCCCTCTGGGCAAATAGACTTCAATAAAATCTGAGTGGAGCAAACACTCTGGGCCACTGACGGATTCCCACAATGGGCAATGGACCCCTGAGCTCCCACTTTTAATTCTACTCCATGTCTCATGTCTTTCTTTACCGTCGCTTTCCTTTGTATTTCTTCAGTCGATTGCCACCACTTTCCACAGGTCTCAGCGGATGAGGCTCTGGGTCAGGACCCCGACACACACGCAACCTACAGAACTTTATACCTTTTGTTTAGAGTCCTTGTAATTCTGAGGTTAACCATTTTGTTCTTTTTTTTTTTTTTTTTTTTTTGAGACGGAGCCTCTAGCTATCCCCCTGGGTAGAGTGCCATGGCATCACAGCTCATAGCAACCTCCAACTCCCGGGCTCAAGGGAGTCTCCTGCCTCCGCCTCCCAAGTAGCTGGGACTACAGGCACCTGCCACAACACCCGGCCATTTTTTGGTTGCAGCCATCATTGTGGTTTGGCGGGCCCAGGCTGGGGATTCGAACCCGCCACCTTTAGGTGTATGTGGCTGGCGCCTTAGCCGCTTGAGCCACAGGCGCCGAGCCAACCATTTTGTTCTTTAAAGGTTTACTTGGATAGGTAATTCTCAAACACTTGGTGTGATGATTTGCATTAAGCTGGCTAGCTATAGAAGAATTAGCTGGGAACTTAGTGAAAAGTCGAGATGCTAATTTAGGAAAATTGGAGATGCTAATTTAGGAAAATTTAGGCTGAGGTCAAGAAATGCCTTTTTTTTTTTTTGCAATTTTTGGCCAGGGCTGGGTTTGAACCCACCACCTCTGGCATATGAGGCCAGGGCCCTACTCCTTTTAGCGACAGGCACCACCCAGAAATGCCTAGTTTTTAAAATCTTTTCCAGGGCTTTCTGGAGCCAAGTTTGGTTACCAGAATTTTCTGAAACTTTTCCCTTCTCACCAAAGGGAAAATCACATCCTGAAGGTAAGTGTCCCTTTGAGATGCAGAACTCTTCCAAACCATCAGAAGCTTTAGGGTTTTCTTCTGTTTATGAGAATCCAAATGTGTCTTACAATATTAATTTGCAATTAATTTCTAGTTTTCTCACATGGTATTAGAAACAAGGTATGTATGATTACTATTCTGAGGAACTTACTGAGATTTTCTCTTTGTGACTTAGAATGAGATAACTTTTTGTAAATATACCATAGGCATTTAATGTCTAAAAGTTAGATTTAAAGGTATAAAAAGAGATGAGATTATTTAAATCCTCTCATCATTTTGAGTATTTACTTATGAAAAATTGAGAAATGTATGTTAAAATTTCAGTATTATTTCCGATTTTCTCTGGTTGATCTTGTGTCTTAGCTGTTAATGTAGGCATGTCAATGCTGTCATTGAAATGTCAACTTTTAATGTGTTAGGAATACTTCGTTTTTGTTAAGGATTATAGTAATATAAAACTGTGCATCATTTAATGGGGTTTTCATTGAATTCAACTTTATCTTACACTGATGTTTCTACCTCTGTATTCTTCAGTTTGCATTTGGTTACATAGTTCAACCTACCACCTACTTTAAAAATTACATTATCATTCGTTTTACATGTTTGCTGTGTTGAGAATTAAGGTCTGGGGTTACACTGCCTGTTTTTGAATCCTGATTCAAATACTTACTTGCTATGTGATCTTGGGCAAATTTCTCAATATCTATGAACAATGTAAAGAGTTTAGGCAAGACCCTGACATACGATACTCAAATATTAGTGCCATTAGACTGATAATGGCAGTCGTATTAATAGTCCTGGTACTTGCATAGTAATATTAGTATTAGTAGTAATAGTGGTAGTGATGTTAGTACTAGTAGTAACAGTGGTATTGATGTTAGTACTAGTAGTAACAGTGGTAGTAATGTTCCACAGTGGTACTGTCATGTTACACACTGTTTTAATGCTCTTTTATTATCCTCTTTTCTTCTACCTTTTTTTGGGGTATATTTTACTCCTGTTCTTTTTTCCTGTAAGTTTTCTCCATAGATATGGAATCTATACATTCTTTTTATACAATTAATAATTTACATACAATAGTTTAAATTTTACATATTTAAAATCTGAGTTAAACCCATGTTTTTATCTGTCAAAAGGTAGATACTGAGGCTTCCTTTTGAAATATTTAAAAATATTTCTGACTACGCATATCTTGTTTATTTTCTTGTTCAATTTACAAGTTTTCTTTTTAAATAATAATCTACCTTTAATCTGAATGGTTGCTCATTTTTCATGACGTATGTTCTTCATAAAGAATTATTTTGTCCTTTACGTTGTTTCACAGCCATTTGAACATTTATTAACATTCTTTACCTTAAGTGCTCACTACCTTCTCTTTACATTTTCCTGTCTAGACACTTTATTCTTTCATCACTGAGTTTGTACCTTGATTTTCACACTTGGATATCTGTCTGAAATGTTTATTTTCTTGCATGTTTCTATTAGTGTTGCATGTATATGATGGTCTTCATTAGATTTAGAAATTTTAGTTTATATTTGTTTCTGTAAATGGAAATGGTATTTCAAAGGACAATGACAGCCTTACAGATGTATATGTCTTATATACACACTGTTATAATAATTTGTACATATTTATATATTTGTTATAGTTTATATATTTATATATACATGTATGGATAAGTATATCTATCTAGCTATTTGTCACCCTAGTGGAATATTTTATCTTCAAAAGTCAACAGTTTTGCTAAGCAATGGCTGACTGGGGGTCACTTTTAATTAATCTTGTCAAATATTTGCATCTTTTGACACACCGTGTTTCGCCAAAAATAAGACACTGTCTTATATTTATTTTTTCTCAAGAAGACACAGTAGGGCTTATTTTCAGGGGATGTCTTATTTTTGTTAAGTATAATACAACAATCTACATTTGTTCAAATACAGTTAAGTCATCTTCTTTGGGAACCTGACAGGTGGAGCCGACCTTGTTAGTGGGGCTGGCGCTAGTGATGTGTGAACTCCTTTCCCCTAGCTGTTTGCACGGGCACAATAAGATGGCCTGCAACCACGGTTACCACACACACACCCGCGCAAGTGCAAATGGCTCGGACAAAGGAGCTGTGGCAGTTGAAAGGTATTCCAGTCTTCCTTACTGCTCTGTGATGAAATCCATTGCTAGGTCTTATTATGGGGCAGGGCTTATATTTAACAAAAGCATAGAAATCCTGCTAGGGCTTATTTTTTGGGTAGGTCTTATTTTGGGGGAAACACGGTACTTTTTCATCTTCTAGTGCAGGAAAGTTTTCTCTCACTTCATCGTCCATTGCTTTTCTCCTCCTTACTCTTTCACCCTTGGAGAATCCTTCCACAGCTCTCTATCTATCCTCAGTTATATATATTTTATTTCATTACATAAATATAGTGCTTATTTTCCCTGAGTTTGGGAAGAGTTTCCCCCATCTTTACCTTGTAATTCTCTTATTTAGCTTTCTGTAGTATTTAATGTGTTGATCACACAATCCCTTGTGTTTTAAGTTTATGAATCATAATTTTCATCTCCAATGAAACATTCCAGATGTTAAAATTTTCCTTTTACATGAGTGCCTGTTCTCGAGCTATAAAAGCAACATCCTCACAAATCTTATTAAGAATACAGATTAAGGATTTTCTAAACCTGATAGTTTCATAGTGAGTAAATGGAAAAGTTACATTTCTGACCCTGAACTCTGAACTCTTAACCCCTATGTTTTACTTTCTCCTATTTTAATACCTGTAAGTGTATACAATTTTTTCTTTGCTTTGGAAATGCAAATAAAATCCACATGATATCTAGATGTTCGTGTCTTCACAAATTTTGGTTGGTTAATAGTAAGCCTCTTTTTATTGAAAACTAGGCCCTTTTCCTGACTAGAAAAGTGTTCTATTACAGCCTGATTATTTCTCTGCTGTATTTGTCCAGTTCTTTCTTGAAAAATAAGATTGTCCCCCTTTGCTCAGAATTCTGGAAGCACTTCCTCGGTTTACCATCTATGCTGTCCATCAGCTTTCCCGTGACAGAGGTCTTGCTAATTGAGGAATTTAATTTTCCCGGAGTTAGTCACAGGAAATGAAAGACACCCTGAATCCTTGGAAGAGTGCTGGGCTGGAAAGAAATGTATTTCCTTCTCCTCACCTATTGAAGCCTTGGTGGTCTCATTTTGAAATGAGGAGAATAATAGTTGTCACGCTTACCTCACAAGATCCAGGGAAATAAGGCATGGGAGAGAGCTGCAGAAATAGAAGGTACATTTTAAACAATCAGATTTCTTTTTAGTGCTAGATCTAGGACAAGAATCAACTCTTGTATAGGGCAATAATAAACTTTCATTGCTGAAAACAAACTGGTTAAAACAAATAGTCCAGGACCCTAGTTTTATAAATGAAAATACTGGAGTCCAGAGAATTTAAGTGACTTGTTTCTGGGTCCCCAGTTAGTAACAGATACAGAGTAAAACCATGCAACTCTCCAGCAAAGAAATTTGCATTATTTTTGTTTGTGTTGGAGACACATTTTTCAGACAGCAACAATGTGGGAAAAGTCAGGTCACTTGCTGTAAAGGGTCTTCAAGGCTTTTCTGAGATGTTTTTCATATGCAGATGTCTGAGAGAGTTAATTTGGGTGTAGGCAGTGAGCCAGCTTGGCTGAATGCTACAGGCCTCTTCCTTGGTTACCGCATGGTGAGTTTAAAAATGGTTCTCCCTGCTGAGTGATAAGAACAGCTTCCCCAGGGAAAGTGCTTCTGCATAGAGGAGCAGGTTCCTTAACTTTTTCCTGGGATACTCCAAGAAAAGAAACTAAAGAATCAAAACCCTATTCCACTGAAGAAATAATCAAGCAACATAGTTTCAGTAATATTTTAATATATTTCAAATATTACAACTAATATATTGTATGAAGGAACGCATATCCAACACAAGGGAAGGGTAGTAAACTAGAGCAACCCCCAGAAAGAACCCCACACTTCCTTCTTGTCAAAACCCCCAGATGTGTGCCAAGTGATCAGTGTTTCCATTAAAAGTTCAAAAGATGGAATCCAGATGTTTCTTTCAGCTCTGTGCCCTTTGACCCCTGATGCATTTACTTGCTTTTGGAGTATTCAGTCACATGACTTTCTAAACTTTATGTTCTATCTAAATAGCCCTGAAATTTACTCTATGGTAATGGAGCATAGGGTTGTTTGGGTTGGGGATCAATTTCATGTCTATGAAGTGTTGCTGAAACTTTAAAGTTTTCTTTTTTCTTTTGGTTCTTTGCGAAAGAATGTCTGTGTTTAAGTCATATTGTCACTCTTCTATCTGGAATTTTAAGTGCTAAACATTTTAAGTGCCAACTGTTTGACCCACTTTGGCCACAGAGGGTTGAAATGGATAAAGGTACTAATAGAACATAAATTATCTTTCTCAGTATCACAAATAGAGCAGTAATAGGCATTGTGGCTGTGATGAGGTGGACAAAATGTTCTAAGAAACAAATTGCTTCAAAACATATTTCTTGGCTTTCCATAAGCAATCAAAAAGACATCTACACTTACACAACATAGCAACAAAAATTGCTTTGAGGAAGATAAACAGCCCTCCATCGTGAACACCAAATATCTTAGCTCCTAGCCAATGGGATGGCAACAATATCTTCTGGAAAGTTAAAACAAAAGTGGGTGGAAAGTCACGCATTTACAGTGGCAACTATTTGATGTAGAAAGACAGTCCTAACAGAATGATAACTAAAGAATGTTGTATGAGAGCTCATTTTTTTTTTTAGCTCTGTGTGCAGTTCCCAAATTGATTAGAAGTAGTAGTTACAAACTGAGATTCCTGCTGTGGAAAATAACAGTAAAACCATGTTCATTTCTTAACATTTTTCAGAGGTCCTTAAAAATGCCATTTTTCATACCATAAATCTGTGGTAGTTGAATGCTGGGTCGTTTTCTCAGAGGAATGTCGAGAGTGGGGCCATAGCCTGCTGTGGCCAAGCTTGCAGAAAAGAAAGTGTTGCTAATGGGGACCCAGAAGGATTCTTTTAGTATCTGACCAATGTTGTTTCTGACAAAACCACACTGGTACAACTGAGAAAGATGAGAGGAAAAAAAAGAACAGTTCTCTGAGACTAAAACGATTCTTCGGCAATTACATTTGGTTGTCAGGTTTTCATTCTTCACTTCATGTTTTGTTCCTGGAAAGGCCTATTTTGGACAGAGAGATGCTGGGTTATCCATGTAAGGCAGACCCCACCAGGGAAAGCAAAATAGAGTATAAATATTGCTTCTCTGGAACTGCCCAACTATCCACTAGGTCTTCAGGTACACATTTCTCTTGGATGGAGGCAACTGAGTCCCTGGTTCCCACGCTCACTGGGAAGCAAGCAGGTCCAAAGAAGAGAAACACTGACCTTCTGTTTGTTTCTTGGGGTTAAGAAGATGACTTTCTCACGTGTAAATGTGAACTGTTTCTCTACATTTCCTCTCACCTCACTTCTAGGTGATGAACCCAAATGACAAAATAAAAAATATTTGACTATAGGGTTTGAGCCAAGCCACATTTCTTTTTTCAGAATAATAATGAACTAAGATGTATTTTTACCCAGTTTACCCACAATTCATTTTATAAGGATCTGTGGCTTGCATTTATTTCAATGGCACTGACTCATAAAGATGTAACAATATGACAAAATTGACAATTAGCAAATCAATCTACTTTAAGTAATAGCTTTTCTATAGCCAGTGTTCTACCAGCCAATTATTTGAATAATATGGGTAGAGATGAGATTCTGCTTGTTAGAGGATGAGAATCAAAGTGATACGAATAACTGAATACCTACTTTATTCATCTTTTTATTTAATCTTGCATTTATTTAACAAATATTTATTAGATGTGAAGGGATAAAACATGACTTTGTCTTATAGAACATATAATAGAATTAAGATGCCTAGATAAACATGTAAGGCATCATCTTTATGTGCTCATTGTCACTGGGATCTGGAAGAGTGACAATTAACTGCTCCCTAACTAGCAACAGTAGAATTACTAAACAGCTGTATTTTAGGTTACTTCTGTTTTTTTTTTTTTTTTTTTGAGACGGAGCCTCAAGTTATCCCCCTGGGTAGAGTGCCATGGCATCACAGCTCATAGCAACCTCCAACTCCTGGGCTCAAGCGAGTCTCCTGCCTCCGCCTCCCAAGCAGCTGGGACCACAGG
>CAUYQV010158725.1:0-21905 GCA_963574575.1 Galagoides demidoff | reverse complement strand
TGGGACCACAGGCGCCCGCCACAACGCCTGGCCATTTTTTGGTTGCAGCCATCATTGTTGTTTGGCGGGCCCGGGCTGGGGATTCGAACCCGCCACCTTAGGTGTACGTGGCTGGCGCCTTAGCTGATTGAGCCACAGGTGCCGGCCCAAATTCACACTCTTAAAGCGCCAGACACTCCAGTCTCTGGCCGCTCTCTCACTCACATCTGTGTTCTCTGTCGGATTCCCAGTGTGTAGCTCAGGGATGTTCTCTGGTCTAGCTTGAATCCAGAGTCCATGGGCAGCAAAGCAGACTCACATAGCTGCCTGGAGTGAAGCCAGTAGTCTCAAGAGAACAGGAACATGGCTGACACAGGAGTTTCACTGCTCATATGTTATGGAGTAGAATGCCCCCGTTCAATTAATACTTTGGGTTTGGGTTTTGTTTTGTTTTTTTTTTTTTTTTTGAAGAGTCTTTCTGTCCCTCAGGCTAGACTCTAGGGGCATGACAATAGATCACTGTAACCTAAGGTGACCAGACATCCCGCTTTTGGCCGGACAGTCTTGATTTTTAACAATTTGTACCACATCCCGTGGCGTTTTTAAAAAGTCCCGATTTTTGGAAAGAATCCATGACAAGCTAGGGAACAGCAGGAGAATGGAAAGGGAATATACAGGTTTTCAGCTGCTGAAAAGGTTAATGTATTATTTGGGAATAAAGAGGTTAATGTAACTTCATTTGGAAATGAAAAGGCTAATGTAAACTTCCTACTCCCCTCCTGGGCAAGGTCACTCAGGTGGAATTGGTATCAGAAGGAGACTGGCTCCCTCCCTTGCTTCTAGGCAAGGACAATTAGCTCAGAAGGGGCCAAACTGTCTGGAACAAACAAGTAGCCACCCCCTCTCTAGAATAAAGTGACCAGACGTCCCACTTTTGGCAGAACGGTCCTGAGTTTTAACATTTGTCCCACGTCCTGTGGTGTTTTTAAAAAGTCCAATTTTTGGAAAGAATGCACAAGCTAGGGAACGCGAGAGAACAGGAAGGGAATATACAGTTTTCAGTCGCCATGTGGCTATTTCGCCAGGATATGAGTTTTATATTAGTTTTGTTAATTTTATTATGTTAAACTTTAATAATAACAAATAATTGTTGAGAACTGATTATCGAGAACTGCTTATCAAAGTCTGCATTGTTGTCAGACCCCGCCCTGAGGCCCCACCCTACCCCCCCTCAATGGTGTCCCACTTTACCAATGTTAAAATCTGGTCACCTTACTGTAACCTCAACCTCCTGAGTTCAAGGGATCCTCCTATCTCAGCTTCCTGAGCAGCTAAGACTATAGGTGCATGCCATCATGCCCAACTAACATTTTTTTGTAGAAACAGGGTCTTGCTGTGCTGTCCAGCCTCCAATAAGTTTTCATTATACACATTCTCTGTGCTTTGCACTCTTCTTTGTTCAGGGAAGGCAATAAAACTCCTCCCCTCAGGAAGCTTACATTCCAGTGAGGGGGCAATATTCAATTTACTTATTGAATAAGTAAATATTGAATAGATATCTAAAGTATCAGATGGCTGTAAGTGCTGTTAGCAGTGGTAGCAGTGTGCAGGTAAATTTTTGGAAAGCTTTGGATAATTTCTATGGTGTAAATATTTCTACAATGATCAGTTTCAAGCTACCAATGCCATGTCACTGGACAGAGAGTGATAGCACAGCAGTGCACAGAGATAATAGGTGTAACAAGCTCAAAGCATACATACAAGTAAAACACAGTAAAATCACTAGAAGTAATGCATTGATTTATTACCTTGGTTTTTAATATAATCGTATTAATTGTAAGTTAAATAAGTTAATTTTTGACAATCACTTTGTTTAATAACTGGCCTATAAAATTCTTAGAAAATTTACAAATAGCTCTCATGAGCCACTATGAGCTGGATCCGGGCACCACTGGTTGCAAAGAAAATCAAGCTGGATGAGGGTTCGTGTTCTACTTATCTATTGCTGTGAAACAAACTACCGCAGGACCTACTTATTTAGAACAAGAACTGTTCTATGACACCTCACACTTCTGTCGGCCGGACATTCCAGCAGGGTTCAGCTGGGTGGTTCTACACAACGACATCAGTTGGCAGGTGGACTCATTTTGAGAGTCCAAGACAGTTTTGCTCCCAAGTCTGTACCTCAGTGGGAGTGACTGGGGGAGCTCAGCTGCAACCCTTGATTGGCACACCCACACTTACCCACGTCAGCAGGATGGTCGCCAGGCATCAGACTCAGGCTTTCCAGAGAAACTGTTCTAGGAGGCAGGAAATAGGAGCTGCTCTTAAGGCTGGGCCTGGAAGCTGATCCAGCACCTCCTTTGCCATGCTCTGCTCTCTTGCTCAGGCAACCTCTGAACCTGCCTGGGTTTAAGCAGACATAGACCCCCCCCCCCTCATCTGGAAGAGCACTGAGGAATTTGTGGTCATCTTTAATCCACTGCAGACAGAATGGGCACAGTGAAGAAGCTCTGCTGTTTTCAGTACAGTGGTTGAGGGAGATTTTTCTCCTAAGGTCACATTCTTTCCCTGAACACTAACGGTGGTGAGAAGTGAGCCACCTGTGTAAAACAAATAGATGTGCAGTTTTTGGAGTCTAGTTTTTGGCAAGCAGTTCAGGTTGACCTCTGACCCCACTCTGCTCTTCCATAAGGATATCACAATGGAAGGGGTTAAGCAGCACCAGTTACACCAGCCTTACCACCCAGGTGAAGGAAAGGGAAGCGGGAAGAGCACAGGGGCCTGCTCTGGGCACCCAGGGAGGCTGAGCTGGTGACGCCCAGGACGCTGCTGAGCTCGGCTCCTCTGCCCACACTTCCTCCTGAAATGGCCGTAGTTTCTACAGCTCCCTGTCTCTCCTCATTTGTACAAAACTCTTTCTGGGGTCAGTGTCATTCATACTTTCATGCTTTTCTGGGCCTACAGTGTGTGGCTGGACAGTCTGCACATCACACATGGCGGCAGCTGGCTGGGCTGAGGCGGGAGAAGGGAGGCTGCACTCGCCCTGCCAGGCTCTTTGTTGGGGGGCGCTGCACTGTCCCAGAGGAACAGGCATCTTTTTGCACTGCCAAAAAGCAGAGGCCGGCTGACTGCACCTCCTGGACAGACTGAATGTGGCTGCCCATCATGCAGAGCAGCACAGGGCACACAGGGCCACAGCTTACGGAGGTAAGTGCCACGTTCTAACAGCCTGCATCTCCTCCGGCACGCTCTGATCACCTATTCCTATCTAACTAACCACCTCAAAATTACGTAAAAACAACAGCCATCTTATTGTGCCCTAAGATTCTGTGGGTTAGGAATCTGGATGTGAAAATGGGGTGAATTGCCTGTCCCATGATGCCTGAACCTCAGTTAGAAAACTCAATTAGGGGCTAGAATCATCTGGAGGTTTCTTCATTTATGTCTAGTGTCTGGGCTGAAATAAGTCAGGCCAGACTCCACTGGAACTGAGTGCAAGCACACCTGCATGTGACCTCTCCATGTGGCTGAAGTTTCCACTGCAAGGCAGCTAGAGGGAACGTCTGGTAAGCAACCTTCCAAGAGAGCCAATGAAAGCTGCATAGCTTATTCTGGCTAAACCTTAAAAGTCAGCCTGCACCCCTTCCCCAACATTTTATTGGCCGTGAGTTCCTGTGGCCAGCTTAGAGTCAAGGAGGGGCAGGGAGTGGGAACAAAACCACCTCTTGAGGGAGGAGGGCATGTCACACTGCAGATAAGCCTATGGGCTGAGAGGTCTTGCTGCAGTCATTTTTGGAAAACACAACCTGGGTGGCACCTGTGGCTCAGTGGGTAGGGCACCGGCCCCATATACTGAGGGTGGTGGGTTCAAACCCCACCCTGGCCAAACTGCACCAAAAAAATAGCTGGGCATTGTAGCAGGCACCTGTAGTCCCAGCTACTCGAGAGGCTGAGGCAAGAAAATCGCCTAAGCCCAGGAGTTGTGCCGTGAGCTGTGACACCACAGCACTCTACTGAGGGTTAATAAGTGAAACTCTGTCTCAAAAAAAAAAAAAAAAGTTTGGCTCAGTGGAAAACACTACCTGCTACACGTCATATCTTCAATATTCCTGGACCACAAAAGAGATAAAGCTGTAATAGAGGGATGGAACCCCAAACCTTCCCACAGTGCTCAGTGTGAGAGCCATGGGCAGAATCCAGACTTACTGCTTTTTCTGTCAGCTCCCGAGTCTCCTGTCTTTTCGGTCCACGGTCAGGAGTGGCCTCAGGGCAGGCCATGTGGCAGCTGAATAAATGTACCAGATGCTTTTTGCCCTTAGCCCTGGTGGTTATGCCACCAAGAAACTACAGACACACCTGAAAAGTGAGGATTTACTCTTTTTCAGTCTGTGGGCCACCAGCTAACTGCCAGTGTTACCAGGGCTCACTCCAGACCCCTATGTTCCTAACAGATGTGCAAGGAAGGCAGTTTCCTTATTGCAATCTTTTAAAGTTGTCTGATGCTATAAGATGCTTTTCGTAGTCTAAAGGCAGCAGGTGGGGTGGGGGAAAACAATTGTAGCCATTTCCTCTGTTTTAGTACACATAAAATAACCAGCCATGATCCCCAACCCATTTTCTTCTTAACTAATTGGGTGGCCTTCCACAGCCACAAACCAAGGGAACTTTCAAATTGAAGATACGTGTATATATATATGTGTATACACACACACACATATATGTATTTTTTTTTAAAGTTCTGAAATTCATTCCACCCACTCCACTCCATCTTATTGACCCTTTCTTTAATACAAGACTTACTTATTTGGCATAGTAAGAATACAAGTGGGACTCACCATATGTAATAAAGTTTTTCTCTTTTTTTTTTTTTTTTTTGTTTGTTTGTTTGTTTGTTTGTTTTTGAGACAGGTTCTTGCACTGTTACTTGGGTTAGAGAAGAGCAGTGTTATCATAGCTCTCTGCAACCTCACACTCCTGGGCTCAAGTGATCTTCCTGCCTCAGCCTCCCCAATAGCCGGGACTACGGGTGTGCCACCACACCTGGCTAAATTTTTTGTGTGTGTGTGGAGATGGGGGTTCGCTATATTGTCCAGCAGGGTCTTCAACTCCTAGCCTCAAGTGATCCTCTTGCCTCAGACTCCCAATGTACTGGGATTATAGGCATGAGCAATCATTCCTGATGTTATATTTATGTCTCTACACTGTATTAACCAGGTAGGTCATCAATTCTACCTGAACTTCACACCAGGAGGATTTAAGGCAGGGATCCTCAAACTTTTTAAACAGGGGGCCAGTTCACTGTCCCTCAGACCGTTGGAGGGCCGGACTGCAGGCCCCGGGATGAGTTGGCTGCTAAGCAGGACAGGCAGTGGCAGCAAAAACACCCAGCAGACCGGATAAATGTCCTAGGTGGGCTGCATGTGGCCCATGGGTGGAAGTTTGAGGACGCCTGATTTAAGGGAAAGTAGGATGGCATTACCACTTAGCTACAGAGTATCCCCAAACTCTGCACACTCAGTCCATGCCTGCCCTCCTCCTTTCCACCAGGTATATCTCCAGCTGGTCTGTCTGTGAAAAGAGTTGTCACATCAGACCCAGGAGCAGTGGAGAGGAGCTGCACACCACCAAAGAACTGCTCCTGGTGAAACTATGATTCCTTTCCTCTGTCAAGAGAGATATTTAACTGCATGTAAATAAACTTCTTTTGTCATTGAACTTAAACATAACATGTCCTCATGTTAAGGATATACTTAGCTACATTGCCCTGACATTGCTAAAATGAGAAAGTGCCCTTAATACATTCCAATTCCTCCTCCCACCCACCTCGCACTAAATGACAACAGATGGGCAAAGTTACACAGACCTGGGCCAGAGACCAGGCATGTTTTGGGGAGAGATACCTGTGAAAGGACCCGGGAGGTACAATCAAATACTTTTTCGGAACTAGACCCTTTCCACACAGCATTTGTTGAACACCAGGCCTGTGCCAAAACACTGTACTGGGGCAGTCCTATGCTGGGCAGTACTACTCTGGGAAGTCCTACTCAGGGCAGTCCTACGCTGGTCAGCCCTACTCTGGGTAGTCCTATGCAGGGCAGTCCTTCTCTGGGTAGTCCTACTCTGGTCAGTCCTACGCTGGGCTCTGATGGGATCCACTTTTTGCATATTGCTACAGTGGCCTGGCCAGGTTGGCAGCACTGCAGGTATGCATAGGCCTTAAGGGTCAGCAAGAAACAAAGCATGGAAGTGATTAGGTTTTGTGACTGTGACACAAGAACTGCTTTCTGTGGTGACCAAGTGGCCCTTGAGTGCAGGTGTATCTGCTCACTCCCTCCCTGCCCCTGGTTTGAGAAGACAAAAAAGACAAGAAGCCAGAGCTCTGGGCTCCTCAACCTGGTGAGTCCCTCCTCTGCATAGCTGGTGAATCCACTGAACACACACAGAATCCACTAGAAACAAGCAGAGGCACCCGGCAGCCAAAACTGTACCTGAAACCGTGTATGATGGTTAATTGTGTGCATCAACTTGCCGAGGCCATGGTACCCAAACACTAGTCTGAATGTTGTTATAAAGGCATTTTTAAAACATGATTAGCATTTCAATCAGACTGAGTAAAGCAGATTACTCTCCACTCTGAAGATTGGCCTCATCAGATGTGTTGAAGGCTTAAGGAGAAAGGGGAAAAAAAAATTCCTCCACACAGGCTAGATGACCCCTTCTTCATTTCAGGCTGTTGGTTAGGTAACCACAGAGAACACCGAGAAAGGTCCTATAAAAAGACAGATTCCTGAGTCAGGGAGGAAGCTGAATGTCTGTGCTTCTCTGGTTAATACTCCAGATGGATTTTTGTTGAGTAAGTTAGGGTTCTTGGTTACAAACTATAGAAACTGACCATAGAACAGGAGCTCTTTGGAAAGGCATCAGGGGACTCGTGGAATAATCTGGAAGGCTGGAGAATCAAGTGGGAAAGTGGCCAGAACCCAAGGAAGCCAGCAACCACAGCCACAGCATTGCTGGAGCAGATGAAGAAGACAACTCAGTCTCTAAATGCCACCAGCGAACAAACTCCCAACAGTCCTGTGTGTCTTCCTCACCAGCTCAGGATTCCAAGACTTGAGAAAGTACATCTGATTGTTAAGTCTTGACCATGTCTGCACACCAGGCTCCAGGGGAGGGAAAGGGAAAATTTGGCCTCTTTTCAGCTTCACAGTGAAAGGCAGGGCCCCCAGACAATGGGGGAATTTACCAAACAGTAAGGAGTTTTACTTGCCAGATGCTCAGAAGAATTGCAAACATCTATTCATATCTTGCTGCTTTACACCAAGTTACTAAAGTGAGAAAAAAAAAAAGAAAGAAAGAAAAAACCCAACCTCTTTGACGTAGGTTGCTCTCCCCCACCATTTCTAAGTACTTCCAATTTATGTTACCTGCAGTCTTTCTACTCTTACTCTGTTCCCATCCCACTCCCCTCCCTGACCATACCCAAATACACACACTTCTGGAACACATCCAAATTTGACTATGGCAGGGGAGTTTGGAGGGTGGGAGATATTGTAGGGATTAGGAAAAAACTGCCCTTTTTCCTTGGTTGGTTTGCTGAAAGATCAACTCACAATTATGGTAGATTAATAAGAGAAAGGGTTATTTCCAAATACCACGCACATGGGGGGGGAACACAAGAATGATTACCCAAAGTCTCAGTAATGGTCAGAGACCTTTACAGATACCTTTTGGAAGGGAGCAGGGAGAATGTGGAAAGTACACGTCCTGCAACTGGCTGCTACAGGGGGGATGTATGTGGATGGGTGGAAATAGATTGATTTGTAGATTAACCTGAGAGCCAGGTCTCCTGCTTCAAACAACCCTGGGGTCAGGTCTATTAGCATGCAATAAGGAAGTCAGCATCCCCCTCTAATTCTCAATCAGGCTACTCAGGTTTTAAGTAGACAGAGGAAAGGCCTCTTCCAATGCTTTCTGATCATGAATGGCCTTTAATTCAAAATATTCCTTATACCAAGGAGTCATATTTTGGGGTGAAATTTCCTTAGCTCCTTCACTCCTCTCATCTGGAATTTCCCCTAGAAGGTTCATACATTAAGAGTTGAGTTGGTAACTGTGGAGAGAGAGCAAGCGAATTAGTGATAGTAATAAGATGTTTGAAAGAGAAACAAGAACATTAGCTAGGATGAGAGTGAATAAGCAGAAAAGAACAGATCTAAGCACCTTTTCCAACACCCCATTAAACCAGTTTTCCATTCTTGGGAATAGGGCAGTTGAATAGAATGGTTTTGCTTCATTAATTTGATGAAGAATATTAATCTTGTCCTTTAAGAGATGTGTGTTTATAAGATATTTCAGAGTCATCTGGCTGAGCTTTCCTATTTCCCTGGTCTAGACCAACATTCATATTTCAGGGACTGTGACTCCTCTTGGGTCCTCTACCCAGGCCTTAATTGTACCATGGTGGGGGTGGGGAGGCTCCGTGGGGTTGTAACATACATACAGGTTTTCACCTTTCTCTGTGTCACATATTGAGTATTGTATCAGATTATGACTGCAAGTTCCCTTGGGGGTGCTTTCACGTTCATAAAAGCTATAAAAGAGTTCTGTCTTATGGTATGGGTACACAGATCTGTTGGGGTCCTGCCGCAGGGGCAGGGTCCACTAAGATCTGTGGAACTGGCATGACCAACTGAAGAAAATATAAAGTTAGGAACAATGATAGAATTTTCAAAGGTGGGAACTCAGGGGACCACCACCCGTTTGTGGGTTCTGGTGAGTGGCCTTGAGTCTCTGTTCCACTCAGCTTTTATTGAAATCTATCTGCCCAAGTGGTAAGCTGAAGGAAAGAACAAAGACACCAGCAGTTTCTCTGAGTGAGCATGTCAGCTTCTATTGTTATTATAATTAACTTCAAGGATTAGAGTAGTTTTGAGGAATCTGGCCTTGTGTAGGGGAAGACTCCTGTCTGGAGTCTCACACACACAGATTCCTAGTGAGATGTTAAGCTCAGCTAGTTCACTGTGTAGAAAAATGCCTCTGGCATTAATCTCCTCTGAGAAATCAGTGGGAGAGAGGCATTTTCCTCTCATCACCACCACAGAGGATTTTCCTCTGCAGTAAGGGATATAAGCCTTCCTGCCCGTATCTCAAGGCTTGAGCTATTCCCTTGGTTTCTGCCCAAGCCAAATGCAAATTTCCACAATGGGTATCTGCTTTGTCTGAACTTATGCAAGTAACTGTATTGTCAGAAATTAAGAATAGTAACAAAAGGCTTTCAAATTCCAGAAAAATCAAAGAGAGAGAAAAAAATAAATGTTTCAAATTTTTCTCTTAAGTACATATATTGATGAAAGCTACAAATAGCTTAAAAGATAGAAAATGGGTTTTTTGACTTCTGGAAAACAGAACACAGAAAGAATCAGCAATTTTTCAAACAAATAGCTCACTTCCATGTAACAGATTTCTGTTCTGTTTGAAGTTAGGTTAGCAATACTTATGGACATGTTAGCCTTCTAGTTAAAGTCCTGAAAGTTTGCTGTTAGTCAAAGGTATTGAATTGTAAGGGCCAGACCAGCACTATTTTGTCATTTACTGCATAAGCTCTGTTAAACCGCAGGGCCACTCCCTGCTGCCTCCCCCATACCTGCTGCCCAGCCATTAAGTCATTGATTGAGACACCTTAGGCAGACAGGTGCCATAATAGGTAATAAGTTTCAGTCCCTTGAATAGCTCCCATAATAGGTAAAAGGTTTCTACTGAAATTCAGGTATTTTCCTTCAACTACCTAATTAGGCTACACCACCTCTAGCCCCGGTTAAGAAATCCCCCACCCCTCACTTGTACCAATCCAAATCCTCCTTTACTAGTGAAATCATCAACCACCAATCAAGAATGTAACTTTACTAGTGAAATCACTAACCACCAATCAAAAGTGTACTTGTACTCTTCTTCCCTTTTTGCTTTCTGTACCCCATAAAAACCCCTTTCACCCCGGGTTCAAGGCTCTTCCTTGGTGTTTGCACCAGGAGAGACCAAACCCAGGTTTGAATAAACCTCACCTCTTGCTTTTTACATTGGAGTGTGTCTCGGATTTGTCTCGGATTTGTCAGTTGGGATTCACTTGGGAGATTTTTTGGGCACAACAGAATCTCCAAAGTCATCAGAAATTTGAATTTGAGAGAACTTGCCAGCCTTTCTACCACTTTCCTTGAAGGACAAACTTTGGATTTAGCAAGTTATAAAATTACCTTCTGAGATGAATTAAAATTATTACTATCAACATACACTAAGACAGAGCAATATTTTATAATATTAGAACTGTTGTGCCCGAAATTCCCCCAAGACTCCCCAGCAGACAGTCCGAGACACACTCTGATATAAAAAGCACAAGGTGAGCTTTATTCAAGCCCGGGCCTGGACTCTTCTGGCATCCATACCAAGGAAGAGCCTTGAGCCTGGGGTGAGAAAGGTTTTTATAGGGTACAGAAAGCAAGAAGGGTGAGGTTGGGCATGAGTATGTTTTTGATTGGTTGATAGGGGTTTCTATGGTACAGGTAAGATTGGGGTTGGTGTAGGCTGAGGGGTGGGGGATTGTCTAGTGACTACGTAGTGGTCTAGCTAGGTGGCACAGTCCGATTGGATAGCCGGGCTGTGTGACTGAGGGGAATACTTGAATTTTAAGGAAACTGAAACTTATTGCCTAATATGGCAGCTGTTGCTTAAGATGGCTTAATCAATGGCTCAACAGCTTGTGCAACCAGGGGTGGGGGAGGCAGCAGGAGTGGCCCTGCGGTCTTTTGCACTAAACAATAAAATGGCGCTGGTCTGGCCCTCTCAGAACATATATATAAACATAATCCACAGCAAAAGGGTGGATTTCATATTTGACAATATTTCCTGTATGTTTTTAAAATACCAAATAAGCTTAATATGTCTTTCTCAGAATTTCAGTGGTCTTAATATTTCAAAAAGACCAAATTTAGACTTTTTTCATTTTGGAAGG
Organism: Galagoides demidoff; assembly: GCA_963574575.1. NCBI lineage: Eukaryota > Metazoa > Chordata > Mammalia > Primates > Galagidae > Galagoides > Galagoides demidoff. The sequence goes on along the minus strand of CAUYQV010158725.1, from coordinate 10,918 downwards.
TTTGTCTAATATCAAAGGCTTAAAACCGTTGTTCAAACAGGATTACAAGCCTAAAGATTCTAAAGGTAATACATAGTCAACTGGATCACATGCAAATTTCTTCACAAATTTCCATTTATGAGCCTTATTTACCCTGCACAGACAATTTACAAACATTCTAAACCCTCCAGTTTGCCCTGCCCTTCATTTTCTTAAATAACTATTTTGTTTCAGGACAAAATTTACCACACAAGATTCTTTCTTATGCAATGTCATTTTCCTTCCTGTCTAAAGCGTTTTTTTTTTTTTACTGTCAAAAAACCACTTTTCACAAAACAGGATCACAGTTTACTACGAAGTTAATGATTCTCTTAGCTAAACTGGCAAATTTAATTAAAGCTAAATCTTAAATCAGAAGGTTTAAAAAGCAAGAATCTTATTCTTTGAGAAAGCCTCAGTTTCCCAACCAATATATTGTAGAGAGACTCTAATGTTGAGAAGATGTATGGACAGAAAAGGGAAAGTGAGGTATAAAAGCAGTTGGATTGACTACTGCTCAGTATTTGCCTTATTTAAATACAGTTTGAACAGCAGCCATTTTTTTCAGCCAAAATTCTATGATCCATAGAGAGGAAAGAGTAGAAAGGAGTGAAGATGAATGAAGTAAACTTTACTGAGGATAAATGGCTGAACTTTTACCTTATAAAGTAAAACTAATAAGCTTTAACTAAGATTATTGTGTAATTAAAGAAGTAAGAAGTATTTTAAGAGGTGGAGAACAATTTTTATAAGATCTACAAAAGTTGTGAACAAGATGCACCTTATAATTTTATTCAGTCATATTTTCTAGGGTCCCAGCTTTTCAGTTCATCATTTACACATAAATATTTGAAAGTGTCATATATCTCTATAGAAGTATGCATAGAAGGGAAGAGAACTAATTAACACTATAAGTTATAAATATTAAACTAGAAAAGGTTCCCTCTCTGCTTGAGAATCGAACTTAGGGTTGCTGAGAAGAAAATAAAGAATTTTAATCATTAGATGATGAAATAAAGTGGTCCATCATTATTCATACATGGCAGTGTTCAAAAGATTTCCTTTACTTTGTTTTTAATCAGATATTTGCTTTTTAATTTTGTCAAGAGAAACATTACAGCTAGCCATAACATTATGTGTTTTTCTTTCTTTTTCTTTTTTCTTTTTATTGTTGGCGATTCATTGAGGGTACAAGAAACCAGGTTACACTGATTGCATTTGTTAGATAAAGTCCCTCTTACAATTGTGCCTTGCCCCAAAAGGTGTGTCACACACTAAGGCCCCACCCCCTCCCTCCTTCCCTCTCTCTACTCTTCCTTTCCCCCACCCTCTCCTTCCTTCTCCGTCTCTCTGCTCTCCCCTTCCCCCACCTCCCACCGTGTCACTAATTGTCCTCATATCAAAATTAAATACATAGGATTCATGCTTCTCCATTCTTGTGATGCTTTACTAAGAACAATGTGTTCCACTTCCATCCATGTTAATACAAAGGCTATAAAGTCTTCATTTTTTAATGGCTGAATAGTATTCCATGAGATCCATATACCACAGCTTGTTAATCCATTCCTAAGTTGGGGGGCATTTAGCCTGTTTCCACATTTTGGTGATTGTAAATTGAGCTGTGATAAACAGTCTAGTGCAAGTGTCCTTATGATAAAAGGATTTTTTTCCTTCTGTGTAGATGCCCAGTAATGGGATTGCAGGATCAAATGGGAGGTCTAGCTTAAGTTCCTTGAGGTTTCTCCATACATCCTTCCCAAAAGGTTCTTTAGTTTGTAGTCCCACCAGCAGTGTAAAAGTGTTCCTTTCTCTCCACATCCACACCAGCATCTGCAGTTTTGAGATTTTGTAATGTAGGTCATTCTTGCTGGGGGTTAGATGATATCTCAAGGTGGTATTGATTTGCATTTCTCTAACAACTAGGGATGATAAGCATTTTTTCATATGTTTGCTAGCCATTCATCTGTCTTCTTTAGAGAAGGTTCTATTCATGTCTTTTGCCCATTGATATATGGGATTGTTGACTGTTTTCATGTGGGTTAATTTGAGTTCTCTATAGATCCTAGTCAAGCTTTTGTCTGATTCAAAATATGCAAATATCCTTTCCCATTGTGTAGGTTGTTTATTTGCTTTGGTTGTTGTCTCCTTAGCTGTACAGAATCTTTTCAGTTTAATTAAGTCCCATTTGTTTATTTTTGTTGTTGGAATTCCCATGGCATCATAAAGTCTTTCCCCTGGCTGATATGTTCCAGTATTTTTCCTATGCTTTCTTTGAGGATTTTTATCATTTCTTGCCTTAAATTTAAGTCCTTTATCCATCTTGAATCAATTTTTGTGAGTGGAGAAGGTGCGGGTCCAGTTTCAGTCTTTTACATGTGGATATCCATTCTCCCAGCACTATTTATTGAATAGGGAGTCTTTCCCCTAAATATTCTAGTTTGGTTTATTGAAAGTTAGGTGGTTGTAAGATGTTTCATTTCCTGATTTCTATTCAATTCCAAATGTCTATGTCTCTATTTTTGTGCCAGTACCATGCTGTCTTGACCACTATGGCTTTGTACTACAGCCTAAAACCTGGTACGCTGATGCCCCCAGGTTTATTTTTATTACTAAGAACTGTCTTAGCTATATGGGTTTTTTTCTGGTTCCAAAACAAAATAGAGAATCATTTTTTCCAAGTCTTGAAAGTATGATGTTGATATTTTAATGTGGATGGCATCAAACTGGTAGATTGCTTTGGGAAGTATAGACATTTAACAATGTTGATTCTTCCCAGCCATGAGCATGGTATGTTCTTCCATTTGTTAATATCCTCTGCTATTTCCTTTCTTAGGGTTTCATAATTTCCTTTATAGAGGCCTTCACCTCTTTTGTTAGGTATATTCCTAGGTATTTCATTTTCATTGACTCTATGGTAAAGGGAGTTGTGCCCTTAATTAGCCTGTCATCTTGGTTGTTATTGGTGTATACAAACACTACTGACTTGTGGACATTGATTTTATAACCTGAGACATTATTGTATTTTTTGATGACTTCCAGGAATCTTGTGGTTGAGTCTTTGGGGTTCTCTAAGTATATGATCATATCATCAGCAAAGACGGAGAGTTTGACTTCCCCTCTCCAATTTGTGTGTCCTTTATTTCCTTGTCTTCCCTAATTGTATTGGGTAGAAGTTCCACCACTATGTTGAATAGTAATAGTGAGAGAGGACAACCTTGTCTGGTTCCAGTTCTAAGAGGAAAAGCTTTCAGTTTTACTCCATTAGTAAAATACTAGCTGTGGGTTTGTCATAGGTAGCTTTGATCAGTTCAAGAAATGTTCAACCTATGCCTATACTCTTCAGTGTTCTAATTAGAAAAGGATGCTGGATTTTATCAAATGTTTTTTCTACATCTATTGAGAAGATCATATGGTCTTTGTTTTTGCTTTTTTTGATATGGTGAATAACATTTATGGACTTGTGTATGTTAAACCGGCCTTGCATCCCTGGGATAAAATCGACTTAATCATGATGTATGACTTTTTTGATGATAAGCTGTAATCTATTGGCTAGAATTTTGTTGAAATTTTTTGCATCTATATTCAGAAATTGGTCTGAAGTTTTCCTTTTCAGTTGGGTCTTTTCCTGGTTTAGGTATCAGGATGATGTTTGCTTCATAGAACATGTTGGGGAAGATTCCTTCCTCCTCAATTTTTTGGAATAATTTCTGCAGTATGGTAATAAGCGCTTCTTTGAAGGTTTGATAGAATTCTGGTGTGAAGCCATACTGACCAGGGCACTTTTTGGGGGGAGTTTTTTATTGTTTCTTTGATATCAATGCTTGAAATTGGTCTGTTCAGGAGCTCTATTTCTTCCTGGGTCAGTCTAGGGAGAGGATATGATTCCAAATATTGATCCATTTTCTTCACATTGTTAAATTTCTGGGCATAAAGTTCTGGTAGTATTCAGAGGTAATCTCTTGTATCTCTGTGGCATCAGTTGTTATTTCCTCTTTATCATTTCTGATTGGGGTTACTGGAGATTTTCCTTCTCTATTTCTAGTTAGTCTGGCCAAAGGTTTGTGTATTTTATTTATTTTTTCAAAAAATCAACTCACTTGTTTCATTAAATTTTCTGAACGATTCTTTTGTTTTCAATTTCCTTGATCTCTGATTTAATATTGGATATTTCTTTTCTTCCGCTGGGTTTAGGCTTAGATTGTTCTTCTTTTTCCAATTCCATAAGATGGCTTGTGTGTTTGTTGATGCGCTCTCTTTCTGTTTTTCATATGTAGGCATCTAAAGCAATATATTTTCATTTCAGGACTGCTTTTGCTGTATCCCACAGGTTTTGGTAGCTTGTGTCTTCATTGTTGTTATGCTCAAGGAAATTACTGACTTCCTCTTTTATTTCTTCCTGCACCCAACTTTCTTTCAATAGAAGGCTGTTTAATTTCCATGCTTTTGTGTGGAATTGAATGTTTTTGTTGGAGTTGTGTTCCACCTTTAGTGCCTTGTGGTCTGAGAAGATACAAGGTCAATTTTCAATTTTTTTGATTCTGTTGTGTTTGGTTTTGTGTCCTAGGATATGATCAATTTTGGATAATGTTCCATGGGGTGATAAGAAGAATATATATTCTTTATCTTGGGGATGGAGTGTTCTGTATGTGTCTATCCAGCACAGATGTTCTAGGGTCTCATTTAAGTCCTTTATATCTTTGTTTAATTTCTGTTAGAAGATCTGTCCAGCTCTGTGGGAGGAATGTTAAAGTCTCCTGTTATTATGGTGTTATAGGAAATCATATTGCTCAGACTAAGTAAGGTCTATTTCAAGAATATGGGAGCATTTAAGTTGGGTGCATAAATATTTATAATTGAAATGTCTTTTTTTTGTATTTTTCTCTTGACCAATGTGAAGTGACCATCTTTATCTTTTTTGACTTTAATTGTTTTAAATCCACAAGGATCTGAAAATAAGATTGCAACCCCTCTTTTCTTCTGGATTCTGTTTGCCTGAAAAATTGTCTTCCAACCCTTAACTCTGAGTTTTAATTTGTCTTTTGAGGCTAGGTGTGTTTCCTCCATACAGCAAATGGATGGCTTGTGTTTTTTAATCCAATCAGCAAATCTATGCCTCTTCAGTGGGGAATTCAAGCCATTAACATTTATTGAGATGTTTGATAAGTGTCGTACCGTTCTAGTCATATGATTTTGTGAAAGTCCATTGGTTAGTTTTGTCTTTTGCATCATCGTGGAAACTAGGTTCTGTCCTTTAATTTCTGGGTACTTACTTTGCTGGTGGTCCATTGTGATGGTCGGTGTGTAGAACAGGTTGAAGTATTTCCTGTAGAACTGGTCTTATTGTGGCAAATTTCTTCAATGTTTGTATATCAGTAAAAGATTTCATTTCTCTGTCAATTTTAAAGCTTAGTGGGATACAGAATTTTGGGCTGGAAATTGTTCTGTTTAAGTAGGTTAAAGGTAGATAACCATTGTCTTCTGGCTTCAAAAGTTTCATTAGAGAAGTCTGTGGTCACCATGATGGATTTGCCCCTGGCCCTGATGGATTTGCCCCTGTAGGTCAAATTGGTGCTTACTCCTCGCAGCTTGCAGAATCTTTTCTTTTGCCTTGACTTTGGACAGGTTCATCTCAATGTGTCTTGGAAAAGTTCTATTTGAGTTGATAGAACCTGGGTCTGATATCCCTCTGAAAGGAGTGTGCCAGAATCTTTGGTGATATTTGGGAATATTTATAATATTCTCTAGAATGGCTTCCATTCCTCTGGGGCATTCTTCTTCCCCTTCTGGGATACCTATAACTCATATGTTTGAAAGCATCATAAAGTCCCATAATTCTGTCAGTGAACATTCTACTTTCTGTCTCTTCTTTTCTGCCTCTTTAACTATCTGAGTTATCTCAAGAGCTTTGTCCTCTACCTTCGAGATTCTTTCTTCTCCATGATCTAACCTGTTGTTGATACTTTCTATTGCATCATTAAGTTCCCTAATTGACTCCTTCAATTCCTTAAGCTCTGCTATATCCTTTCTATATTCTTCATATCGTTCATCTCTTGTTTGATTCTGTTTTTGGATTTCCTTTTGGTTATTTTCCACTTTCTCAGCAATTTCCTTCATTGTTTTTATCATCTGTATTTTAAATTCCCCTTCTGTCATTTCTAAAATTTCTTTATGGGTGGATTCCTCTGCAATAGCTACCTCACACTCCCTTGGTGTGGTTGCTCTGGACTGGTTTTTCATGTTGCCAGGATTTTTCTGCTGATTCCTCTTTATGAATGTTTTCTTTTTATCTGTTTCCTTACCCTAATTTTCCTTTCACTTCCACTTGCTCTTTAATTTACTGTGCTTCTGGCTTAAGGTTTGTTTTTGTTTTTTTTTTTTTTGAGATGGGGCCTCAAGCTATCCCCCTGGGTAGAGTGCCATGGCATCACAGCTCACAGCAACCTCCAACTCCTGGGCTCAAGCGGGTCTCCCACCTCTGCCTCCCAAGTAGCTGGGACTACAGGCGCCCACCACAACGGCCCAGCCATTTTTTGGTTGCAGCCATCATTGTTGTTTGGCGGGCCTGGGCTGGGGATTCGAACCCGCCACCTTAGGTGTATGTGGCTGGCACCTTAGCCGTTTGAGCCACAGGCGCGGAGCCTGGCTTAAGGTTTTGATGAGTTCTTTTGGTACAGGACCAGAAGGATGAGAAGATTGAAGATCAAGAAGAGAAAAAAGATTTTAATAACTAAAGAAAAAAAAGAGGAAAAGAAAAAAGGTAAAGGAGACACAGTGAGTAAAAGGGAATATTGGCAAAAAGATGAGAGTTATGGAAAGAGGGAGACAGGAGTAATATCAGTGTACAGCAGGGTACTTTGACCCAACCTTAAAAACCCCCAACCTCTGGGGGTGCTGGGTTGGGTGGTTTCCTTGAGGTCAGCAGCTCTTTGTCAGCCTATTCAGAAACAGTACCCCACCTCCACCAAGTAGAGATAAAAGATAAAAACACTATAAATAAAACCAAAACAAACAAATAAAAAACCTTATGGGATAAAATTGGGGGGGAAACCAAATAATAGGGGAAGAAACACTACCAAAAATGAAGTTCTAATTATTAAAGAGGGCAACAATGGAAAATTGTATTTAAACTAGAAAACTAAAAAAAGAAAAGAGAGAAAAAGAAAAATCTAGAGTTAAAATGTTGAAATTAAAAAAAACCCAAACCAAAAACAAAGCAGTGTGTGTGTGTGTGTGTGTGTGTGTGTATAGCTGAATATTGTCTGGGCATCAGGTGATCTTCTGGGGTGTGAGATGTCAATCACAATGCTGATACAGGTGTATGAGATGGAGACTGGAGGCCTCTGCTGATTTCTCAAACCTTGCAGGGTTGAGAACCTAAATCTCTCCTCAGCCCATTTAAGAGACACTTTAAACTATTAACTTTGGATAAACAGAAGCTTTGCCAGGAAAGCACTTGTCACTGGTATCTCTCCTGAATTGGCTGCCTGCTTATCCAGTGCACCAAAACCGGTCTCACTCTATGCCCCTGAAAGCCAAGGTTGTTATCTGCCAAAGACTGAAATCTCTGCATCTCAGTCCCCACTAGATTACCAGCCCAAGATCTGTTGGCCCGATCCTTGCTGTGACCCTGAGGGCAGAGCCTGCAGGGGCAGTTCTCCCACAATGGCTATGGCACTCTCTGCGCCCCTGAGGGTGGAGCCAGCAGGGGCAGTTCTCCCACAGTGGCTGCACAGGGGGCCCACAGCTGAACAATACTGGCTCCATTCAGGCTCAGTAGCTCAGTCCTGGGTCCTAGACAATGCTTAAAGTCCTCCACACTCTCACTCAAGTTTAGGGTGACCAGATTTTAACATCTGTGAGGCGGGACAACATGGCGGGGGAGGGGGGGGGGACAGAGCAGGGTGGAGGAAGGGCAGGGCCTGACAACAATGCAAACTTTGATAAGCAGTTCTCGATAATCACTTCTCAGCAATTATTTGTTACTATAGTTTAACATTATAAAATTAACAAAAATAATATAAAATTCATATTCTGGTGAAATAGCCACATGGCAGCCAAAAACGTATATTTCCTTCTTGTTCTCCAGCCCGTTCCTGCATTCTTTCTAAAAATCGGGACTTTTTTAAAATGCCTCAGGATGCGGGACAAATTGTTGAAAAGCGGGATGTCTGGTCACCCTACCCAAGTTCTCCCAAGGTAGTTCAACCAAGTGCCCAAGTTCAGAGAAACAAAACATCCCACAGGTAAGGCCTTCCCTGTTTGTAATCTCGCTGTTGCTGTAGTTCAGCTGTGGGCGGCCTCTGAATGAATGAACACACACTACCACTTGCCAGTTCTCCACTGCTTTTGTCCTCCTTGTGGGGTCCAGAAGTCTCTTGTTGTCTCCCTGTGTCCCCAAAGGGATGTTTCTGGGCAGATCCCACCAGCCAGAGATGCCTGGAGTCTCTTTCTCCAATCTCACCATGCCCAGTTGCAAAAATGCTGTTACTTGGCCACCATCTTGCTCCTCCCCACTATGTGTTTTTCTTTTAATCTAATTTCTGTATTAATGCAACATCATTATTTCAAATAAGAGATCTCTGATAGTTTTAAGAAAATTTAGTAGTTTTTCAATTTAAAGGATCCATCTTTGGCCATTAATCACAATGGTATATTTGTTCCAAAAGTGACTCAATCCAATGCCTCTTTATAAGGTCCAGTGCTTCTTCATAGAAAAGACCATTTCCAAGATTCCCAAAAATTTACTCTGAGAAATAGACTTATGATAGAATAGACAATGACAAAAACTCACTCCTCAGAGCTTGACACATTTGATACACACAGTGTGGTGCTTAGAATATTACATGCCTTGGACTCCTGTCTTTCCAGACCAGCTGCCTGACATGTTCCTAACAAAACACATCCTCCAGATGGTAGAGACTAAAGGGAGAATTCCCACTCAGTCACAAAGTCAAGCTCAGAGATGTAAAACAGGATGAGAGGGAAATCTCATACAGTTTTTGTTTCACGAACCTGCAACAAAGTTTGTCTAAGGGACACCAATCTATAGCCAGGCACTGTGGCAGGCACCTATAGTTCAGCTACGTAGGAGGCTGAGGCAAGAGAATCACTTAAGCCCAAGAGTTTGAGGTTGCTATGAGCTGTGATGTCATGGCACTCTACCCAGGGCAATAGCCTGAGACTCTGTCTCAAAACAAAACCAATCTAGTGAGAACCATGTAACTGGCTAGTATGCAGGGCCAGTGTGAATGTCAGGCTGGTGGGGAGCTAGGCCTGAGTTCCTCCCTATTGTAACCCTCTTTAGACAAAAGACACAGAAAGAAAGTGACAAAACAAAAACAAGCAATAACAATGACAGCAGTTAGAATCTATTTCCGAGAGGAGATGGAATCAAACAATATGAATATTCATATACCACAAAGTACCTAAAAATATATCAATACCAGAGTCGCTTACAAGACTAGTCACCAACAAAAATATATCTCTAGGCACCAGCCACGTACACCTAAGGTGGCGGGTTCGAATCCCCAGCCCGTGCCCGCCAAACAACAATGATGGCTGCAACCAAAAAATGGCCGGGCGTTGTGGCTGGCGCCTGTGGTCCCAGCTACTTGGGAGGCTGAGGCAGGAGACCCGCTTGAGCCCAGGAGTTGGAGGTTGCCATGAGCTGTGATGCCATAGCTCTCTACCCAGGGGGATAGCTTGAGGCTCTGTCTCAAAAAAAAAAAAAAAAAAATATATATATATATATATATATCATCAATCTTAAATATGGAAAGGACAAAGATCTTTTACCATCTACTCAACTGGAGCCCGCAGAGAGGAAGACTGGGAGGCTGAATGGTAAGTAAAATATCTCACCACATGTCAGCTGGTGTTGGGATTCCAATCTTCCTGCTGTAGCTTTCGGGAGAGCAGAGTGGCTTTGAGATCCTGTTGACTTCTAAACTGTAAGGATCATGGCAAAACCTACCCTTTTCCATTGATTGGTTTGCTGAAAGATCAACTCACAATTATGGTAGATTAATAAGAGAAAAGGTTATTTCCAAATACCATGCACATGGGGGGAAATACAAGAACGATTACCCAAAGTCTCAGTGATGGTCAGAGACCTTTATAGATGCCTTTTGGAAAGGAGAGGGAAGAATGTGGAAAGTATATGTGCAGCAAGTGGTTGTTGGGGGAGATGTGTGTAGATTGATCTGTAGATTAACCTGAGAGCCAGGTCTCCTGCTTCAAATGATCCGGGTGCCAGATCTATTAGCATGCAATAAGGAAGTCAGCAGCCCCCTTTGATTCCCAATCAAGCTACTCAGGTTTTATGTAGATGGAGGAAAGGCCTTTTCCAATGCTTTCTGATCATGAATGGCCTTTAATTCAAAATATTCCTTATACCAGGGAGTCATATTTTGGGGTGAAATTTCCTTACCTCCTTCAATGTCCAAGCTATAACTTCTTCAGTATCACCTCAAGACTTCAGTTCTGCTCAAATCTGAAATTACTAAAGGGACACTATTCATCATTTTGCAACCAATGCCCCCTTCTGGTTCTCAGGAGCCTTGCCCACCTATGGCACTACACTTTATTGATGTATAGTTAAAGTACAATAATCTACTCTTATTTAAAATATGCAATTTGTTAGGTTGTGACATATGTATTGGTATTAATTTTCTATTATCATAGTTATAACAATACCACAAGCTTAGTGAATTAAAACAACATATACATGTATTTATCATCTCACCTCACAGTTTTTTTGTTTTTTTTTTTTTGAGACGGAGCCTCAAGCTATCCCCCTGGGTAGAGTGCCATGGCATCACAGCTCATAACAACCTCCAACTCCTGGGCTCAAGCGAGTCTCCTGCCTCCGCCTCCCAAGCAGCTGGGACCACAGGCGCCC
>CAUYQV010158722.1:0-20209 GCA_963574575.1 Galagoides demidoff | reverse complement strand
TCTTCCCATCTCTGGGTGTCAGAGGCAGAAGAAAATCTGCACATAAATGGACCCTTGCACTTCAAACCCCTGTTGTTCAAGGCTTGCTGTGTAACTATATTACATAGTGATTTGTATTGCAAAACAACTATTTTTGAAACTGAGAACTCAAAAAATACTTTTTCTGGTAACATAAATAAATGACAGTAATAACTTTAAAATGTAGCCAGTATGCACCATTACTAATAGGAAAATATTCTTTCATTTACTTATTTGTGGAGACAATGTCTCATTCTGTTTCCCAGGCTACAGTGCAATGGTGTCATCATAGCTTACTATAACCTCAAACTCCTGGGCTCAAGTGATCCTTCTGCCTCAGCCTCCTAAATAGCTGGGATTACAAGCATGTTCCATTACCTCTGGTTAATTTAAAAAAATTTTTTTTATTAATTCATAGCAATGTACGTTAATACTATCATGGGGTAAAGTGTACTGTTTCTGTATATAATTTGAAATACTCTCATCCAACTGGTTAACATAGCCTTCATGTCTTTTTCTTAGTTATTACGTTAAGACATTTATATTCTACATTTAGAGATATTCACATGTACCCTTATAGGATGAACCATAGGTGTGATCCCACCAATCACCCTCCCTGGCTATTTTGTTTTGTTGTTACAGTTTCGTCGGGGCTGGGTTTGAACCCATCACCCTCGGTATATGGGGCTGGTGCCCTACCCACTGAGCCACAGGTGCTGCCCCTGGCTATTTTTTTGTTGATGTTGCAGTCGTCATTGTTCTTTTTACAGGCCTGGGCCAAGTTTGAATCTGCCAGCCCTGGCGTATGTGGCTGGTGCAATACCCACTGAGCTATGGTGCTGCCCATGCTCTTTAGTTTTACATACAGAATTGCAGAGCACTTTTCAAGAGATTTCTAGGTTGTGATCTACTTTAAAATTAGGGAATATCTTCCCCAGTAGAAGGGCATGAAAGGTGTTCTAATTCACTGAAATAGGGAAGGAGGCCCAAATGCCCTTTGCATACTCTCCATCTGCCAGGAGCTACTTCTGTTCCCTCTATAGAGGGCAAAATCAAAGGAGGAATTTGGGGTTCTCATTAAGCAGGACTGACATTAGTCATGAAATATGTGATTTCTATAAGTTAAATGTCAAGGTATCCTAGGTCCCCAAAGTTCTTTCTCCTACCTCCAGCAGGTCTATCATCCTGGTCATCTGAGAGTAGATAAGGACCCTATGCCCTTGAGACTTGAGCCGAGTCAGCAGGACATCAAGGGCATATAGCTTTCCACTGTCAGTGATAAGGCTCTCCTTGCCTGGGGAGAAGAAAAAGGGAAGGGAGTAATAGTATTTAATTGAAGCAACAAAATCACTCACTACAAAGCTATATGCAATCAAAACTTCAACCAAGATGCTTGTTGTGAGAGCAGGAAAGTACTCCAGAGAAAGAATGCAAAACCCTGAAAGCATCACGACGCTAGAAGTGATCTAGGAAGAAATATTGTGAAAGGAGGGAGGTGCAGATTCCCTCCCAACTGACAGCTCCCCATGAGACATCTGCTGCTAATGCATCTGAAAGCTCCCCTGCTCCACATCCTTACTCAGGGGGCACCAGGTATAAAGGGACATCTATGAGTGATATCTATGTCCTACTTGCTGTAAGTGACTTGAAAAATCCATTTTCTTTGTTTATCCTATCTCTAGATATCTGTTTCTCCTTGTTCTTTTTTCATCGCATACTTCATTGCAAAATCTGCTAGTTCTGTGATTAAGTGTTAGGTCCTGAAAGCATGAGAAATGTATGGAAACAAGGGTTGCTTCTGCCTGCCTTTAGAGACACTTAAACACCAAGAATTGCAGATAAACATACTCGCCCCCTTGATTCTCTCTTTCCCTATACTTTTTTAAAACCCAAACTCCCTCTCCAGGAGGACCACAAATAGGTTGGCTGATAACTGTCATTTATCCAACTTACAATTCAGTAAAAACATCAAGCCTTAAGTAGCTTTTCAGAAAGATGGACTTTGAGTTTCTCTGCAATGAAGCCACTTTCACTTGCTAACTTGGGCTTTCTCCCTCCTCTTCCCATAAGAAAAGCATTTCAGTCACAGATCTTTAAAGAACACTCACAAATTTTCTTACCCATTCAGTATCTTTCAACTCCCCTGGTATTTCAGGAAGGAGAGTTTCCTGTTTGTAGACTGGTCTATAAACATGCTCTAACAATTGCTGCCATTAAGAGGGGAAAAGCCGAGGCACTTAAGGGGTTGGGTAGGAGCATATATGGAATTGGCCATGGGACACAAAAAGGAAGAGGGAAAGGACAGAGATTTTACAGACAAGTAACAACCAAAAGTAAAATAGAAAACATACTGTCCTTCCTTAATTTCTAGGTTTGAACTCACAGCTTTCCTTCAGAACTACAGAGGCTGACAACTGAGAGCAATCTAAGAGTTCTCAACAGTCATTTTTCTGTTCTCACCATGATTTGCCAAGTGCACAATTATTGTATAAACTGAACAAGAACGGATGTGCTGACAGTACCACCACAAATCATCAGCTGCTCTGTTTGTGCTACAAAGCCACAGATCCTAGCTGTTTACTTCTCTGCATCACAGCTTGCCTTTTCCCACCTTCGGATCACTTCCAGGCCATTTTTTTCCCTCCACCACCCTCTCCCTGACACTGTGGTGTACACCTTTGTTCAGTCTCTTTGTTTGGCCCTGTTTAGATTACTGAAATGCTCTTCTTTTTGTTAGTCTCCACACCAACACAATTAAATGACTGCAGCTGGGACAGAACTGACTGCAAAGTCCTTTCCCTGGCACCAGCCTATATAAATTCCAAGTCTGAACAGACAGCAAAGCTTTCATAACAACTTTAAACTTTTCTTCTTACCACAATTACCCTTCTCCATTAATTGGATTCCCTGGGGTCTCTTGATTTTGACAACTCCTAAACATTCCCCACATTCCCCCAATCAGCTTTAGATGTTATGTTCCTTTGTTTTGTTTTTTCCCTTTCTGTTTTAATTAAAAGCACAGCAAGGTAGGAATAAAAAGAAGCTCATATATTTTTCAGTCACTGAGTGAGAGTGCACAAGCTAAATTCATCAGATTTCTACTGCTTATCTTCTCTCTCCATTCATATATATGTTCTCAGCACAAATATTAAAGCATATCTAAATCTGGCTGTGCCCAAATTTTGAAAAGCTCTGATTCATTTCAAAGTCATGATTCAACGGTTTTCACAAATTCCTGCTTCCCATATCCACTTTACTTTGCTAACCAGAATGAGCTGATTTTTTTTTTTTTTTTTTTTTGGAGACACAGTCCCATTATGTCCCCTTCAGTAGACTGCTGTAGCATCATAGCTCACAGCAACCCCAAACTCTTGGGCCTAAGGAATTCTCTTGCCTCAGTCTCCCAAGAAGCTGGGACTACAGGCTCCTGCCACAATGCCTGGCTATTTTTTGTTGCAGTTGTCATTCTTGTTTTAGCTGGCCCGGGTCGGGTTCAAACCCGCCAACTTCAGTGTATGTGGCTAGCACCATTACCGCTGTGCTACAGGCACCGAGCCAGAATGGGCTGATGTTAAGATTAGAAAAGCTCAGAGATGAAGATGTTCATACTTAATAAGGACAGAACTCTGATGTGCCTAAAGGAAGCAAGAAGTGGTACCTGTTGTCAGCTTGTTATTGTGTAGGTGGGGGAGGTGGAAGTGGATGGACTGAACTTTGGACTGCCCTGAAAAAATAGACTTCAGCAGAAGCCTTAAAACACTTAGACAAAGAACAATATTTCTGATTTTTTCATGAGCTTGCTAGACAGAGGAAATCATCCTTTGGTATTTGTCCTTAGTATGATATATAGAAAAAAGGCTTCTTTATTTGCCTACACTGGTATCTTTTGGGCCTGGCATTCATTTCCCAATTTTTTAGGAGCTACCAAAGTTGCACTAGACAAGAGCACCACCTATTGCTAAGTTGGGCGTGGAGCCATGAGGAACACAATTCCCTAGGAATTGGGCTGTGATCTTGCCAAATCAAACTCAGGAGCTGTTCAGTTTGGAAAGAGGAGCTCAAAAAAAAAAAAAAAAAAAAAGACTTTGAGTCAAGAGTCTCACTATGTCACCCTGGGTTGAATGCCGTGGTGTCATAGCTCACAGCAACCTCAAACTCCTGGGCTAAGTGATTCTCTTACCTCAGCCTCCCAAGTAGCTTGGGACTACAGGTGCCCACCACAATGCCTGCCTATTTTTTTTGTAGTTATCATTGTTGTTTAGCAGGTCCAGGCTGGGTTCGAACCCACCAGCTTCGGGGTATGTGGCCTTAACCGCTGAGCTTAAAAAACATTAAAATGGGCTCGGCGCCTGTGGCTCAAATGGCTAAGGCACCAGCTACATACACCTAAGGTGGCAGGTTCAAATCCAGCCTGAGCCCACCAAACAACAATGATGGCTGGAACCAAAAAAAAAAAAAAAAAAAGTAGCCAGGCGTTGTGGGCACCTGTGGTCCCAACTACTTGGAAGGCAGAGGCGGGAGACTTGCTTGAGCCCAGGAGTTGGAGGTTGCTGTGAGCTGTGATGCCACAGCACTCTACCCACGGGGACAGCTTGAGGCTCTATCTCAAAAAAAAAACAAAACATTAAAACGAATAAAGCATCCTACTGTCTCATAAACTTTCCTACAATCCTAAGGTAGGCTCTTATAGTACTTTCATTTAGATACAGGTTCATAATGTCCGGTGTTAAGATACTGTTCAGAGACAAAACAGCAACATCAACAACAACAATAAATACAGCCCATAGCACTAAAATCAGAGCAACAGATTAAATAACGTTAAAAAATCAACGTGTGAAACCCAGATTTTTTTTTTTTTGAGAGTCTCTTTGGTTTCCTTTAATAGAGTGCCATGGCATCATAGCTCACAGCAACCTCAGACTCTTTGGCTTAAGCAATTCTTTTGCCACAGCCTCCCAAGTAGCTGGGACTACAGGCACCCACCATACACCTGGCTATTTTTTAAGAGATGAGGTCTGGCTCTGGCTCAAGCTGGTCTCAACCTGCCAGATCAGGCAAACCACCAACCCACCTAGGCCTCCTAGAGTGCCATGATTACAGGTGCAAGCCACCAAGTAATGGCCCTGATTACAGGTGCGAGCCACCGAGTGGCCCTAGACCCAGTAGATTTTGGTGAGTCTCTTAAGGAATATGGAACCAACCCTTCTCAGGGAATCAGCAAATGTAAAAATATAGAGGAAGGAGAGATAAAATACAGGTTCCAGTGAGCCCTTTGCCCTCCCGGCCAAGCTACTCTACAGAGCACAATGGGGTCAATGAGGAGCTGGTTGGTTCTCACAGTAAACAGCCAGTGAGGCTGGTGCTTTTTATCGATGCAAAAAGAACTCAGACGCTTCCTGCTATTTAAACAAGGTCCATTTTTCGTTCAAAGAACAGGAAAAGCCACAAGAGATTCCCACAGCGCCAGCAATAAGCCTTCTACTCCTGTACTGGGAACATAGGAGCCAGAATGAAGAAGGGAGAAGGAAGAAATAAGGTGTTATCTTGCTTTTTTCAATTCCTGTGCTCAGCTCCTACCTAGCAGCCTGTGATTTCCACATAGGCTTGCTTTACGCTTAAATTTCCTTTCATATTCAAACAATATACCTTTACCTATTGCTTTCATGTGTTGTAAGTCCATATGCAATACTGTTTACAGATAACCAAAAAGGCATCTTCCAGTTCAAAGCACTCCTAAAACTAACAGGCTGATACAACCTCCTTGTCACCTGTCAAAGTTAACATTAAATGGAAAAACCAGACCTTAAAAACCAGAATCCAATTATCTCTTAGAGATAACAGGTGCATTCTTCTGAATGCTTTACTTCCATTATAGGCCATAAGATGAATACAATCAAGAAATCAAAGGTGAGCTGCAGTGGTTCATGCCTGTAATCCTAGTACTCTGGGAGGCTGAGGTGGGTGGACTGCCTAAGCTCATGGGTTCGAGATCAGCCTGAGCTAGAGCAAGACCTCATCTCTAAAAATAGTTGGGCACTGTGGCAGGCACCTGTCATTCCAGCTACTTGGGAGGTTGAAGCAAAGAGAATTGTTTAAACCCAAGAGTTTGAAGTTGCTGTGAGCTGTGACGCCACAGCACTCTACTGAGCATGACAAAGTGAGACTGTCTCAAAAAAAAAAAAAAAAGAAGATATTAGAGAATTTGGACAACCAAAACTAACACTGTAGCTTTAAGCTACCACTCCAGCTTGCTAGCAGGTATAATAAAAGAAAATAAGCCTATGAACCCCCTGTGTTCAGTTTCCTTAAAAGTAAAGGAAAAGATGAAAACCTATTTTCCTTTCAACTCTTGGCCTTGACCTGAGGGTGTCTGGGAATTCGCTAGCATACTAGCATAAAATGCACTATTTTTCCTCTTGTTATCATCCAGATCTCTAGTACTTCATGCTGGACACTGTTTATGCTACTTAAACTAGGCTTTCTGTGACGACATTCTCATTCATTTCACTGGCAATGGCACAAGACAACTGTACTCATTCAACTTGGAGCCTTTCCTACCAAGACTCATTTCTACTTTTTTTTTCCTTAAGTGGCATTCCTTTCAGCTATAAGCACAAGTCAAAAAGCATTTATTTACCTTTCCACTTAAGTCACAAATTACTAGTATTCTCAACTATAAATTACTAAGGGCAAAAGAGAAAATAAAGACCTCAAAAACACTGAATTTCAAATATCTAAAAGTGCCACATGGAATATCTCCCTGGCTTTCCCCTTGACAAACCAGGAACATATTCCAAGAGAATAGAGAACTTACCTGGAATCCTGATGAAAGACCAGCCATTCTGAGGCCTGATGCTCCACAGTCCTCCAACTGGTTCTGGGAAGAACTGGGATTGCCGAGTTAGCCAGTCTGTAGCCAATTCAGGGGCCCCATTCAACAAACACTGCTTGGCTGCCAGACTCCCTCCTTCCTTTAGAACTCGTCGTTCATATTCTGCACCTCGGTCGTTGCAATATGAGTCCAATGGCACTGCGGTAACCTGCAGTGAAACATTCACATGAGATGGCTCTTACACTGTCCATATGTACTAAACCCTTTGGGCACCTCAACTTTGACAAATATGGGTAATTCTTAGGGTAATGGTTTCAAATATCCTGTTCTGACAAATTAAGTTGTCCCTGGCAGCTGATGTAGTGAGCTTTTCCCAGTGAAAGGTCAACATCTTCTAACATGAACGTGTAAACAAAATAAAGATCCAAAGAGAGCTATAAATCAAGATACTAGGTCAGCAATAATTCTACTATACACATATACAGAGTGGCCATAAAGTTTGTGTGCAATTTAAAACTACACATTAACTTTTTGGCCACCTTGTATTATCTGACCACTCTGCCACCTCCTTTCATTAGTAAATATTATTCTATTATTCTGTCTACAGTAATGACAGAAAGGGAGCTGGAGCTAGTTAGATATCATTAAGGAACTAAAGAGTATTGGTCTAGTGTATTTGAAGCTATCTTTGATGCTTTTTAGGCAAAACTCCAAAATATATCAAGACTTCTTTCTCCTCTTCTCTGACCAAGGTGCTGACAAAACTAATGGAAAATAAAGAAAAGTTTCTTTGCAGTCTGTATGCTGGGAAAAGTAGAGTTGGGAGGGAAGCAATTGCCAAAGAGTAGCAGATAAATTTCCTGGTTAGAATTTTGCACAAATTCTTATCTTGACACAGGTACAACCCAATAACACTAAATGCCTTTCCTATGGATAAGTGGCTCCTGCAAATTCAGAAGCATAGGTTTCATTCTTATTCAGTTACCTGGATCTATTCCCACTCTAGTAAGTAGCTGTGTATTCAAATGGCTATGAAATCAACTGTTAAGAAGGCCATGGAAGATGAGGTAGACAAGGCTACCTTTTTGTTAAAATGTGGAGGCTATGAATATCTGCCAAGCCTAGGTTGATAAAAATGCTAAAAGCCCATAACAAGTTGAGTATCCCCAAATCCAAACATCCAAAATCCAAAATGCTCCAAAATTTTTGAGTGCCTACATGACACTCTAAAGGAATGCTTATTGGGACATTATGAAATTTGGATTTTTGGATAAGAGATACTCATCTGGTATCAGCAGTTGATTGCTTAGGAGTATACTAGAGCTAGACATAAGAGCTAAGAGAGATAGAACATAAAACATTGGTTGGACTTAGCAAGGAAGTTCAATTATTGCTTGGAAGTTAGGCGCCCAGAAAACTCTAGCTTGCTATGTTTTAACTATTCTATTTTTGTGTCAACCAATCTTTAGGGTGATAGGCTATCAAGTTTTAGTATGCATAAGGACCTCCTTTGAAGCAGATCAAAAGTACAAATCTTGATCCAGAAGGACTGAGGGAGGAGTCAATAGATATATATATATATTTTTTTTTTTTTTTTTGAGACTGAGCCTCAAGCTATCCCCCTGGGTAGAGTGCCATGGCATCACAGCTCATAGCAACCTCCAACTCCTGGGCTCAAGCTAGTCTCCTGCCTCCGCCTCCCAAGTACCTGGGACCACAGGCACCTGCCACAACGCCCGGCCATTTTTTGGTTGCAGCCATCATTGTTGTTTGGAGGGCCAGATTCAAACCTGCCACCTTAGGTGTCCATGGCTGGCGCCTTAGCTGATTGAGCCATAGGCACCGAGCCACACTAATTGATTTTCAAATATTAAATCAGCCTTGCCTTTATGAAATAAAACCCATTGTTTGTGACATATAATTCTTGTTAATATTTAGTTGAATTCTATTTGCCAGGGTTTGTGTATCTATACTCATGCAGGATATTGGTCCATAGTTACCTGTTTGTACTTTGTCCAATTTTTTTGATATCAGAACAATTCTAGCATCATAAAATGAATTAGAATGTATTTTCTCATCTTTTAATTTCTGGAAGAACTGGTACATAATTGATCTCCTTTCTTTTTTAAAAGTTTGATAGACTCCTCTAAGAAAACCTGGAGATTTCTATTTGGGGAGTTTTTAAATAGTTCAAACAATATATTTTATACTGGGTGAGTTGTGATAATTTGTGTTTTTCAAAGAATTGGTCCATTCATCTACATTGTCAAATTTGTGTGTGTAAGGTTGTTCTTTGTGGCCTCTACTAACATCGTGGGGAGGGTATGTGGCCTCTGTTACCATTGGGCAGTGGTGAAAGTCCTAACTCTCCACTAGGCCTCTCTCTCAGAGGAGAGATTGAGGTACCTGATGACTGCCGGCTGGGATTGAAAGTTTAATCAGTGATACCACAGGGTGGGTGGGGCCTAATTACTGCCTAGAGGGTACAGAAGTCTTAGCTCCCTACTTAACCTTCTCTAACACCACCCTGGGAGAGGAGATGAGGGTACAAGTCAAATTCTCATTCACCCTTTGTTAATGTGAATGACGAGAAGTCACAGAATTTCTGTGATTTGTGGCTAGAGTGGCTTTTATTTAAAAGTTTTTATTCTTTTTGTCTTTCTAGGGTGCCCTTTTCTTGGTCTATTACCTAGAGGATAAGACTTATGCTGGGGTTTTAAGACGTTTTTGCCTTGGCTTTTCTAAGCTGCCCCCTTCTTAAGCTCCAAGTCTGGAATATAAGAGGCAAAAAGAAAAGCCGGAGAACCTACTACTGCATCATTTCTTAGGTTCCAATGTCCCCAGCTGGTCTTCCTTCTTCCCTTTACCCTTCAGAGTCTTCTTGTATTTGTTTTTTATGTCGTGTCCCCAGTTTTTAGTTGTACTTAGTGGGAAGAATAAAGAAACAAGAGTCTGACATTCTCTTCATTTGCCAGCAAATTAATAAACCTCCCTTTTCTTCTTCTCAAACCACTTATCCAATTTCCTCCCTGCATTTTTAATTTCTTTACAAGTTAAACTTTTCTTTCCAATTCCCTTTGTATTTACAATTATGTAAAAAACTCTTTTTACTTCTTTTATGTCAACTTTCCTCTCTCATTTCAAAGATTCTGAATTTTCTTGAAGATGTGTACATAAATAAGATGTAATTATGCTCCCTCTAGTAAATCTTCTAGTTAAATAATATGTGAATAGGAAAAACAGTTAAATGTGACCCCCAAAAAAAGAAATAAAAATCAAATATCTCTCTTATAACAAATATTAAACCCTTTCTTATAATCAAATTTTTAATAGTTTCTCATTTCCTTCCAGAAATGTTTCATTTATATTCAAGTATGTTTTTAATATAAATGGTATCATATTATATAGGGCTTGCTTTTTTCCCTGAATATATCTTGAAGACAATTTCATATCAGCATATAACATTCTAGCTATTCTAACAACAACATAACCAGTATCCTACTAAATGAATCTACCAAACTTCATTGATCAACTACTCTATAAGGGACATTCAACTGTCACAAGTACATAACTGTGTAAAATATTTTTGAAAAGCATGGTGCTCCATTGATTCTTGAGTTATAAGAAGGATTATAAATATTTCTTCTTTTCTATTTTTCTTCATTTATTTTTTTTAATCTTTTCTGTACATTCTTGAATAAAAAGAAATATATCCAGACTTGGTGTGTACCCAACATAGGTGACTTAATTATTCTTTTTTCTTACTCTATCCATTTTTTTTTTAAAGTTGGTGTCCTCCTTCCAAACACACAAGTGAGGTTCTGATTGCTTTTATAGACCCATTAAGAAAGCCCAAAGGAACACACACCAAAATGGTAACAATATTCATTTATGAGTGGTTGAATTAAAAGATATTTTTACTTTTATCTTCATGCCTTTTTATATTGCTTAAGTTCTATGTATTGAAAAGATATTAATGGTCTAAGAAGAAACAAAAATAATGAACATTTAAAATGAAGCATTACCAGTTCAACAACCCAAAATCTGTGCATAGGCGTCCACTAAAGCTGAAAGCTATCCTAAAAAAGAAATTCTAACTCTATGTCATTTTCTAAGTGTGTTGAAGCTGTTGTACTAGTGGTAAGCTTTCTCTTAGTCCTGGCCCTCATAATGAGAATAATGGACACTATTAGGGACAAACCTCCTCCCCCCCACCCCCAGATTTCTCAACATTTACTTGTAATAAAACCCCAATTTTTTTTTAGGAGAAAAAATAAGGCACAAAAATTTAATAGCTGAAAGCTTAACAAAAGAACTATTTAGAGTGGTTTGGGCAGAGTCCAAAGATCGGTGACAGCAGAAAGCTAAATCCTACTCTATGCCTGAAAGAAAGGAATGAAAAGTGGTTACTGAATCCTCAGGAGAGCTGTAACTACAGAAGAAGGCCTGCCAGCAAAAGCTGTGTGGCATTTAGTATACAGAGAGCTAGAGCCATGCAAGTAGGACTAACCAATAGGAGCTACAGCCAAGAGGAACAGATAGTGGCAATGCAGAGAGAGAGGAAGCTGGGCAAAACCAATGTCTCCAACCCTTCAGATTTTCTCCCATGTCTCCTGGTACTAACACTCAATGAGAAGCCAGATGACAAGGGAACTCAGGTGATCTAGGTCACAGAGGTCAGCTGGAGGTATGGAGCCAGTTAAGAAAGGCCGGAAGACACATTTTCTATGCCTGCCTCACATCTTCTTGGCCCACCACTTTGTCCTGACCTTTGCTCTGACAACCAGCAGCAGAGACAGCACTTTACCTCAGCTGCACTTCATGTTTCTTGTGCCTCAGGAATTCTTTACCTCTGCTATATGAGAAACCTGCATGAGCCTACTCTGCTTACTCATTCTGCAGCTGCTCAAGCTAGACATGTAAGAAAGTTAGCAGACCCTGGAATGATCCTTGACCAATCGGGGCTGGGATATAGTATATAAATATAACCTTTCCAGAGTGGGCTGCCAAGAAAAAAAGCATTTTGAGAAGGCTTCCAAAAACTGAACTGATGTTTGCTGTACAAAAAATGAGTCTCAGAAGTGAGGAGGCCACAATGTGGAGATATGGCCAAGGCCACAAAAAGGGATCTTTACAGAATGCCTACAAGTGACAGTAGCCTCAAGTGACCCATTTTCATTAACACAGTAAAATTGTCACCACTTTTATCACAGTTTACAAATACTATGACAGCTTCAGGAATTGCCTTACAGGGATAGAAATGAGAGGACTCTCCATTCAAGAAGTTTTCCCCCTTTCTGGGAAAAATCATAAATATCTTACCCCCCACCCCTATCACCTAATATAGATTTGGAAAATCAGCATAAAGGGGAAAAATGTCACTAAACTCAGGGTCTTCTCCACTTGAGAAGGTAGATGTCTCTGGAGTATACTGAAGCAAAGAAGAATGAAGCAAGATCTACACTATTTTTCAGAGGGTTCTCAACTAAACTGAGCACCAATTGCCCATAGTAGTAACTAATACTCAATCTTAATAACCCCAGTCCTGGATTAGCATTACCCCTTCCTCTGTTTCACTCATCCTAGCCTCCTGAGTACTATTTCCTATGATTGCTTCCCCAAATAAACTTCTTGCATGAATTCCTTTCTTCAGGCTCTGCTTCTAGGGAAAATCCAAGATAAAACAGGCAGAGAATGGGTAGCTCTGGAGGGACGAAATGAGAATAGGCAATCCAGGTGTCCATCTTTCTACTTAAGTGTCAGTAATCCCGTTCTTAAATTCAGGCGTAGGTTCTGCTTAGTCTATAATGATGATTTACACAGGAGTGTATGAGTAGTTTTGACCATTGATAAGATAGGAAAGTATGTTGTAGTATGTTGTTATGCTTTATAATGTAAGAAGAAAGTATATATAGCACAAGGGCAGGTGTAAACTGCCTAAAATGTGAAGCTGTGTAACAAACCCAACGCTAAGGGATTAGGTGAAAATGCACATTATCAGTCCAACAATACGATCTATCAAACCCAAACTGTTGGTACCACATTCACATATATAGAACCTTGGGCCCAGCAACCTGAGAAAGAGAGGATAAAGAGAATGAAGTGTTGTGATTGCCACAAACATCTAGCCAAAGTCCAAGGGATGGGAAGGGCTAGGTTTAATTGTTTCTCAAATGTGTAGTTCAGAGAACATGCACACTCAGCTCTGATTCCACGAGATAAAGTTAATGATGTAAAGACGTTGACTCATATTTCTAGAAAGAGCCAGATTGTAAATAGTTTAGCCTTCATGGGCCTAAAATATTTATAATCTGCACAAAAGCAGGCATAGAAAATACATAAATAAATGAGTATGGCTATGCTCTAATAAATAAGCTATATTTTGTTGACCTTGGTGTAAACCAAGCAGCATTTTGTCATCACTTCACAAAGAACCCAATTGCTCCTCAATTAATGCATTCTTCAAAATGTGCAAGATTTCATCAATAAATAGAATATTTGACTATCCTATATTATTTTCAAAAATGTTATTTTTTAATCACTTAAAAATACTAGCTTTCTACTGTTTTTGTTTCCAGAAAAAAAATTCAGATCACAATATTACCGTCAAAGTGATCATATTTTGAGTTTTTTATTTCACAAAACATATTGTATCATACTTGGAAACTTCTATTTCCCCACCCCCCCCAAAAAAAATGAAATTGAAAGCATAAGACCTGAAAACCTATCGTGAAAGTCCATCAACTTAAAAAACACTACATAGAACTAAAGAAAAGTGCATTTGTTCAAATACAATCACATAACTAAACCAAAAAGTAGTCTCCTGGAGATAAACCTTATGTTAAAAGATTTTCATGTTTTCTTGAGAGCCTTTCATGCTGAAATTTCTGAAAGCGCACTGGTCACACACAGTGATAGAATACAGCAGTGATTTAACAACCCCAGGCAAAATTATATAACAAAGCTAAGATGTGAGGGACTATATTTCTTATGCAGTGGTAAAGTAATCTGCAATTTCACAAGTTAGAATTTGGTCAGGACCCAGATGCTAATTGCAATACCAGGCAGAGTGTATTCAAGGTTTAATTTATATCAAATAGAGAAGAGGCTTCCAGTTCCAGGCATTGCACTCTGGGTTGGAATGCTGTAGTTTTTCCTAAAGCAAAATAACACGCTACCAACATCATTGTTCAGCAACACCATAGGTATCTCTGTGGGAATTTTCTAACAAATTACTGACAAGGGTTGGCCCTATTTAATCCATAATCATGAATGCCATCAGCGCCTATGGTTAGAGAGCTATAAAGCCAAAGAATAGCACACACTTGGGTCTTGTTCAGACTAAATTACTATAGAACAAGGGCCAAATACTGACGAAAGCACAACTGTATCTTTAGATTGCCCTCTCAAAATTGTTATTTTTTTTTTGTTCTGAGGATTTAATGGAATAATAAGCATTTCCTTTAAAAGTAGAAATTGATTTTTTTTCTAGTAAACAAATGTTTAACTTTCTCATCATATGATGATTTTCTTTTCTTATCAACATTCAAACACTGTCAAAAAGTACAGAATTTTAAGGGACATCTTCTTTAGGCATTCTATACGCTGAATGGGTTCATCATATATGGGTAAATATTGAAATCCAGTAACTTGGGACTAGATGGTATAATTTAGACAGATTTGAACAGATGCATAAAGAACATAAAAACTACTAACCAAACCCTGAAGCCCTTTGGTGGGGGTCAGGGAAGGACAGTAGTTAGACAGGAGTGGTGGCAGCAGACTCCCACTGATTCCCATTTCACCACAAAAGACCTCCTGAGAGATAGAGGCTGTAGGAAGGGAGGATGGTCAAGACTTGGAGACCTGCAAAATGGGTAAAACATGACATGAAATAGGAAGAAAAGTTCAATTTAAATTCGTAGAAACTAGACTAAGCTTCTCAAAAAATAGGAAAGAAGAAATCATCTAAATACAAAAAGCTACACTAGTCATGAATGAGGTCATATTAAGGCTGTAACAGGTGAGATATCAGTGATCCAAAGAAAGTACCTGAGGTATTTTTGTGGAGGTCTCATGCATGCAAACACTCTGGTTCCAAGGTGACCTCTGAAGCATGAGGTAGGCTTGATCCAGATAGTATAAAACAGGAGCCATGGCCATAACCCATGCCTCTTTGCCTCTTTGCCTTTTCTTCCTCGTGAAAGTGGGGGCCCATCACAGGCTATAGAGAATGTACCTTGCTCTGTATGCCTAGATCCTGCTGTTACTCTGTAAATCTGTCTTTTTCTTTCTCAAAATAATTGTTTCATACTTACTTTGCTTTGGTGGGTCTGGTCATTCTTTAGCCATGAGCTGTTCTTGGTGTCCAAGAACTGAGCAGACAGCTGCCTGAGACCCCAACATTTTAGGACACAGGCTGCTGCCTTGAAACCCACAGGAGGTTGATCTATTTAACCCTAGTACCAACTGTGTGAAACAAATATAGTATTCTCAATTCCCCACAAGGAAGTCCAGGAGGGAAAACTGAGTAAGTCCATTTAGTTAGTAATTGGTAGTGTTACTGGAATTTCTTTCTTCAGTAGGTCCTTGATCTCGGGGATCCCAAAGAATGAACCCATGGACCACAGATCAGGGGTAAGATAGGATTTTATTAGACAGAAAAGAATACAGAAGGATTAAAAAAAACACCAGAGTCTCCCACATGGGTCCTTTGTCTAGAGGTATATATCACATTGTACCAGGACTTGGTAAAACATCTTTTCAGCATTAATGAGTGTATTAACAAATGAATGAATGCAGTCTCTCTGCTAGGGCAAGGTTATTACATCTTTGCAGTTTTTGTCTCAGGAAATGGATTAGGGTGTGTGCTCCTTACTCAAGGTGGAAACACCAAAAACTTTTCAGGCTGCTATGTTCATAACCTTGCTACAGCCTAGAGGGTGTGGCCTGGAAAGGGTAGCCTATCTGTGCCTAGAGATGGGGGTCTGATTTCTGAGCTCACCTAGGTCTAGAGCAGTGGTTCTCAACCTTCCTAATGCTGTAGCCCTTTAATACAGTTCCTCTGGGTTGAGACACACAGGTTGAGAACCGCTGGCCTAGAGAATGGGGGGGAGGGGTCCTTGTCCAACACTGAGTGGGGGAATCCTGTATTAGTAGAATAAAAAACAAAATCAGATCTATTATTTCCACTCTAACACAACACTCTTTTTTAAAGGACGAAGCAGCAAAATGTCACAGTATATGCACCTGTGGACTGAGGATATGCCAAGTTTAAAGTAGGGCTGAAGCATTTTACATCAGTATTTTGTACTTCTCCAGGCCTTGCCAGTCACTGGCTATCTATGAGATGACCTAGATTTCATTGGTTTTGCTCTTACTTGTATTACATATACCCTCAGTCTGTTAGGAACACCTCATGAGCTTCGAGAAGTCCCAAAGCATCTCACAATTTCTCATAAGCTGTTTTCTCACAGTTTTCCCACTTTTCGGCAATGCCTACCATCCTTGAAATCCCTGGAGGACAATGTCTCTCAATGCCACTGCTACAGCTGTGTGGGAATACTGATGTCTGACCACAACAGTCTTAACACTTCCTTCAACTTGACTAAACTTTACATAGACAGGTTTCTTCCTGCATATAAGCCCCTGATCTCCCTCCCCCCCCCAAATCTATAATTACAGATTCTTACTCTGTCCCTTTGAGCTATAAACCTTCTTGCCAGTGTCACAGTCTAGGAATATCTTTCTCAAGGATCTCAGAGCCAGCACTTTGAAATGCAGTCATCCAGAAAAACATCACCTTTCTCTCCCAGTCCTGCTAGGAGACTAACTTCCATAAGTGCCAGTTACCAAAATAAACAGCCTCATCACATTGACCACCCTCCAGTAATGTCCTCCAGTGCTTTTCCACTAGCCCATCCCAGCGTTTAAAAACCCTCCCACCTTTTGTTTCTGAAGTTCAATCTCTCTCCCCTATTGCAACAGTCTTTTTTTTTTTAATTTAATTTTTTTTTTTTAGAGACAGAGTCTCACTTTGTCACCCTCAGTGACAGTAGAGGGTTGTGGTATCACAGCTCACAGCAACCTCCAGCTCTTGGGCTTAGGCAATTCTCTTGCCTCAGCCTGCCAAGTAGCTGGGACTACAGGTGCCCACCACAACTCCTAGCTATTTTTTTTGTTGTTGTTGTTGTTGTTGCAGTTTGGCTGGGGCTGGGTTTGAACCTGCCACCCTCGCTATATGGGGCCAGCACCCTACTCACTGAGCCACAGGCACCTCCCAAATGCAACAGTCTTGAATAAAGTCTTTCTTGACTGTTTATCTCCACCCAGCACAGTTTTTCCATGTGAAAAGTATCATTGTCAAAAACTTCCCAGAGCAGCAAAACCTCAGAGATTCAAGGGACTCCAGGGAGAATATCTGACTCAGTCATACTTTCTAAGCCACAGTAAAGCCAGAGCACACTTGAGAGAGGATACTGGAGAGGGGCGAGTTCTGGGAGAACAGGTCTTCTCAGGGAGACCACAAGGATGCACCTGCAGGGCCCTTTCCATGGTGACTCAGCTCCTGGGAATTTATAGGCTCAACTTCCTGGAACTTGGAAATTTCCAAGTTCTGTGAAATCCTGTAGTTCTTTAGGGGCTGGAGTAGCATCTCCCGCTTGATTCAAACTGGCTAATGGAAAGGGTACCTGTGGGGTGGAAATTTTTGACTGTCAATAAAAAGGGAAAGACCAAGCCAGTCAGGGAGTGTGGCCATTTGGAAATTTTCTATGCCGTAAGCTCCTGGCTGATGAATAAAGCCCTTCCTCTTATAACTATGGCATCTGGGTGCTCTTTCCCTTCGTTGGGCCTCGTCTTCCTGCAACACACTCACTTTTCTCATGTGTCATGGAGTTCTTCATTTCCATACTTTCTAGTGGCAGCTTGGTAGTCTCAGGTGGGGACAGTGTGGTGAGTAGACACCATGCTGTCCTTGGCATCTCAATCCTCTCAGGTGCTCAAACAAACTACTTTCTTCCTAAGCCCCTCAAAAGTGCTTAATTCAAAACAAACTCCCCATAAACCCACCTATTCAGATAGTAAACATGCTTACATACATTTGAATTTCAGTTTAGTCCAATCATTTAGATGATGTTGTGAACCAGTGCAGCAAAGGGGAGCAAACCAGAGTGGAATTGGTGGAAAATGAAGAAAATACAGCACAAGAGAAGACACAAAAACAAAGGATGGGATCAGGAGGACTGATTGAGCTGATGGCTACAGCCAGCACCAAAGCACAAAATCAGCTTTATTTTGTAGAATCTGTACACAGGGCTGTCCAGCGGGGAAGTAGCATAGACAATATGGGGAAATAGCATAAACAAAAGACATAATTTTTTGTCTTATAGTACAATAGAGGAATGTAAATGACTTTTATAAAGACAAATCATCTTGTTAATGTTTTCTACTCAAGTTCATTAACATATGAGGAGAAGGAAGAAGGGAAAGATCATGAGGATCCCAGCATAGTTAACAAAACAAAGGAAGAACTATGTGACTCAGTGGTTACTACTTAACTTTGTTAGCATATGACAAGGAGAGGGAAGAGAAAGATTACAAGGATCTCTGCATAGTTAACAAGAGGAAGAAAGAGCTATGTGTCTGGCAGAGGGAGCATGATAAAAGAAATATGACTGTTTGGGGAATGGAGGAGAAGCAGTTGGGGGCTCATTCCCTGAATGTTTCCCAGGCTGTGAGGGCCCTGCCGTCTCACAGCCGCTCTCCACAAGGTGAGTGAAATAACGTGATGAAGGTGCTTACAAATGGACAAATTAGGAGAGAAAATGAAGAGTTGCCAGTTTTTTCTTTACTCCTTTTGAATTTTTTGAAAGATCTGGTCCAAATGACCATTCACTCCTACACTTTATATCAGGTATCAGGTTTTTAAATTTAACATTAAATGCCAGCCCAGCAAATTTAGAGCAGTTTTACTCAGGAAAAAAGAGAAAGAGAGAGAGAGAGTTGAAAAGAAACCGAGCCGCAGAGACAAAAGGGTGGACCCCACTTTGATGCAATAATTGATAAAATTTATTACACCTGCAGAGGACTGGCTGCCTCAAAGGGCATGCAGCCCCAAATAGCAGGTGAAAAATCCTTTTATACGGTTATTCTGCATAATCAGCAAGCTAGTACAATATAGAAGCCAGTCATAGCAGTTAGAGCAGGGTCACAAAGTGAGGGCATATATTAATTCATAAGTCACAAGATACATCACAAACACATTACTTCATCATCATAAGATGGGGTATATCATAAGGGGTTACACAATTCAGGGTGGGGGTATGTTGTGCCTGAAATTCCTCCAAGTGGCCCCAGCAGACAAATCCAAGACACACTCTGATGTAAAAAGCATGAGGTGAGTTTTATTCAAACCCAGGTCTGGACTCTCCTGGCATGCAAGCTGAGGTTGAGCCCTGAACCTGGGGTGGGGGAAGTTTTTATGGGGTACAGAAATCAAGAAGGGTAGGGTCGGGTATGAGTACACTTTTGATTGGTTGTTGGTGATTTCATTAGTAAAAAAGGATTTGCATTGGTGGTTGATGATTTCATTAGTAAAGAAGGATTTGGATTGGTACAGGTGAGGGGTGGGGGATTTCTTAACTGGGGGCTAGAGGTGGTGCAGCCTGATTAGGTAGCTAGGGAAATACCTATGTTTCAAGGAAATAGAAACTTATTGTCTATTATGGTAGCTGGTAGTGTTAGACCCAAACGGGGTCCTATTAGGGTCGCCGCCCCAGAGAAAGACACCACGCATAGGTCGATGCAAAAGCAAGAGGCTGGTTTATTGCTGGCGCGCCAGGGTCCCTCAGCCACTCGGGGAGAAGGACCCCGAGCAGCTGTTACAGTCTGATTATAAAGCCTGAAACTGCAGGGAGGGGCTGGCTGGAATGAGGTTAAGGGAGGAAGCTGCTCATTGTG
Organism: Galagoides demidoff; assembly: GCA_963574575.1. Lineage (NCBI taxonomy): Eukaryota > Metazoa > Chordata > Mammalia > Primates > Galagidae > Galagoides > Galagoides demidoff. The sequence goes on along the minus strand of CAUYQV010158722.1, from coordinate 399 downwards.
ACGTGTCTTTTGGAAAGTCCCTGATGTGCTGTTTGGAAAATTTTAGTTGAGCAAGCCGTTATGAGGTAACTGGAAAGTCATGTAAAAGTCTTAACTGGAAAGTTCCGGAGGGGAGGGTGAGGGGTGTTACAACAGCTCTTACTGGAAAAAAGATGAAGATAAAGGGGGGTGATAAAAAAAGTCTCTCAATCCCAAAAAAAGGTCTCTCAATAACTTAATCATCAGACACAATCACCTCAAGGCTCATTGGGGCTCATTTCCTTGTGTTTCCCTCCCTCATTCTCTACAAACCTCTCATCCTCACCCTCTCCCCTGCTCTTGCTTTTCTCTTCTCTGTGTCTCCCCCTGGGCTTCTGCTCCTCATTTTTTTGCCCTCTCTCCTGCTCTTTCTCCCCATCC
>CAUYQV010158720.1:0-31682 GCA_963574575.1 Galagoides demidoff | reverse complement strand
ATCCCGCAACAAACTATTTGTGGCTCCGTTTGCTTGCGTGTCTGTCGCCGGGGGGGGGGGGGGCTTAGACAGAGTCTCACTAGGTTGCCCTGGGTAGAGTACTGTGGCATCACAGCTCACAGTAACCTCAAACTCTAGGGCTTAAGTGATTCTCTTCCCTCAGCCTTCCAAGTAGCTGGGACTACAGGGACCCGCCACAATGCCTGGCCATTTTTTTTTTTTTGCTGCAGTTGTCATTGTTGTTTACCTGGCCCAAGCTGGGTTCAAACCCACCTGCCTCGGTGTATGTGGCAGGTACCCTACCCAGTGATCTATGGGTGCCAAGCTGAAAAATAGTTTTAAGGAACTATCTCCAAAGAGCAATGCATCCCATTCATTCACTGCCTCTGGGCAGCAAATCTCTCCCGAGTGCCTGCTCCACACCAAGGAGCTGGACACAGTAAGAAATGACACAGAGAATGCCTGCACCTGACACTCTACAGGAAACAAAAAGACAAGATAATTTCACATGATACATGGTATAAACAACATAGAACAAGTTGATATGATGAAGTAGAGTAGCGTGAAATAGGGCAAGTGGCTGAGACCTAGGAGGCTGCTTTAGATGGAGTCCTGGGGAAACCTTTGAGGAGCCGGGATTCCAGATGAAGATTTCAAATTTTCATACATCTAATGGATGTCCCAACTTGTTCCAATTAATATTCAATCCAGTTGTCTCTACATCATGCAGTTCCATTGCTTTGATTTAATATTCCTAAATATTTGAACATTTTTCCTTTTGGCAAAATTCCTTTATGAACATTTCTGTTCTATTTTGATGTTTTAAAGTCAGGTCAATAAGATTTGTATTTATAGGAAATAATTCTCTATTCCCCTTTTTTGTTTCTCAAAATGGTTGCATCAGCTGCATCAGAAACTAACCTTGAAGCCAGGCACGGTGGCTCTCACCTGTAATCCTAGCGTTCTGGGAGGCCAAGGCAGGTGGATTGCTTGAGTTCACAAGTTTGAGACCAGCAAAAGTGAGACTGTCTCTTTTAAAAAATAAAAAAAAAACTGAGGCAAGAGGATCACTGAGCCTGAGTTGGAGGTTGCTGTGAGCTGTGTATTATGCCACGGCACTCTACCCAGGAAGACACATGAGATTCTATCTCAAAAAAAAAAAAAAAAAAAAAAACTAACTTTGAAAACATGTTCTTTCCTGGTGCATTACACCTCAGTTGGGGTGGGAATAGTTTCTTAGCCTTCATGCAGACTCATGCACTGAGAAAGGGTCTATCTCTACCCCTCCCCTTGTCATGGGGGCACTGTGCATCTCTTTATTGTGTCCAAGCAGCCCAGGGGTCTTGGAGTCCAGAGCCCACAGCATGAATGCCTAGGAAAAGTGCAACTTTTGAGCATGTGTTTCTTTTCTTGTTTGGAATAATAGGAAACATATATATTATAGTTATCCAGGGAGTCTTTTAAAAGTGCACCCTTTCCATCACCCTATGTGTGTTATCAGAATGGGGAGGGTGGAAGAACGGGAGCAGGTGAGCCTCAGGGTCCAACGCCACTTTTTTTTTTTTTGAGACATTCTCAAGCTGTCACCCTGGGTAGAGTGCCATATCACAACTCCCAGCAACTTCACACTCTTGGGCTTAAGTGATTCTCCTGCCTCAGTCTCCCAAGTAGCTGGGACTACAGGCACCTGCCACAACACGTGGCTATGTTTTTTGTTGCGGTTGTCATTGTTTTTTTTATCTTGCCCAGACAGGGTTCAAACCTGCCAGCCTTGGTGTATGTGGCTGGCACCCTACCCACTGAACTATGGGTGCCGCCAACTGTACCCTTCCTTTTTTGGGGGGGAGCCAGGGCTAGGTTTGAACCCACCAACCTCTGGTATATGGGGCTGGTGCTCTACTCCTTGAGCCACAGGCACCACCCAAGAGCCAACACTCTGTAATCAAGTGTTTTCCAAAATATTTGGCAGATCTGACTTTATGTTCTTCTATTCCACATACCATTAAAAGCTATTATCAGGGGCAGCACCTGTGGCTCAAAGGAGTAGGGCACTGACCCCATACGCCAGAGGTAGTCAGTTCAAGCTCAGCCCCGGCCAAAAAAAAAAAGCTATTATCAAACATCTTGACCCAAATCAAGAGAAAAGTATAAATATATACCAATTTACTAAAGGGAAGCAATTCACTCTTGAAAAATCAAAAGGAATCACAAAGAGTACCACGCATAAAGTTTAGATATTGGTATTTAAATTTCTCTGAAGCAATTTATGATTCAGTAATTAAGCAAAAGAAGAGATGAAAACTTTATTTCAGGTGAGAGGGTTATTAAAACAGATTGTGCTCTGGAGTAACGGTTCGGTCAATGTTCTACTCCTTTGGATAACAATTTGAAAGGGCTTCATACTCCTTTAAAAAATACCATATCCAATAGAATAAGATCACATAAATTAACAGTGGTTATTTTTCCCCATATTTGTCCATTTATAAAGCTTGACAGGCTTTTTAAAGTATAATAAACAGTAACATGATCACCTTTTATTATGGCAAGTTTGTGAAAATAATACAGTACAACCACCTCTCTTCATGAACTTTCAGCTTACAACATATTAAATGTAGGAAACATACAAAAAAATTATTTTACAAAAAGCCACCTTGATACCATAAAATAGTAATGAAAGATTGTGAGCCCAGTTTACTTTGTAAAGAATCTTCTTTCCTTGTCTCAAATTCCAAGCACTATTCATCATCCTTACAGCCAGTTTTGCTTAAATGCTTGACAACATCAACCCAGTTCCAAACCCGAGGAAGTTCCTCTTTGTGATCTGTTTTATCTGCCAGGCTACGTTCCTGGGTTTTGGGGAATTGTTCCTTTTTATCTTTTTTTCTTACTTGATGAGTTTGTACCAGGAGTTTTAACTGAGATTGTATTACTTGTTGATGTTGCAAAATTAACAGGATAGTGATTCTCCGTGAACCGCTCTCTATCATCCTTGGCATATTCAAACCATGTGTAGGTCATCCCCAGTCCAAGGCTGACTTCCACTGCTTCCTGCAACTAGGCTAATATCCTCTGCTTTACAGCTGATGATATGGTGTTGTTTAAAAAAGCATTCACAGATATATTGGAGGTGTTTGAGGATATGTTTCTGTCTAGGAAATCTCTATTAAGAAGGCTTTGGGATCACCATTTTCACCTATCTTGTATTGAAAAGAAACTGGACTTAATTCTCAGAAACTTTCATCTCCATCATAAATAGAACGTAATGTTTCCAGTTCCATCTCCTGGTCCTCGTTGGCACTCATTGAGCCTGCCACCACAGACTGCATTGGCGACAATGCAGGGAAAGTGAGGACAGTGGCTCTTACGCCAGGGCGTCCCACTTCCTGCTGTGGCTGAGGGGGCGGCACCCATGGACAGAGTCCCAGAGCCCCGGCCCTCAGCAGCACCATCAGGCAGTTGGGCTGCAAGCCCTGACCCAGAGGCCACCACAAGTGGTGCTCCTGGGATCCAAGAGAATAGCTGTGGCAATAGATTAACAGTCACTATGTGGGGGAGTCAACTAAGTCTGAATTGTAATTTATAGATTAAAAGTGATAAATTAGTTATCATTTGTTCAAAAGATAACTATTGAGCCAGAATGCTATATGCAGCAATAGGGAATAGACAAATAAATAAAATATGATTTCTACCTCCAACAGGCTTGCCATTGTTGTGTGATTTGATGGGCCATGTTAAAGGCTGCCATAACTTTAAGTTGCAGAGGTAAACTAGCAGTCAGAATGTCTTGGAAGAAAGGGTGGCTGTAGCTCTCTCTGGCATGCAGAGACCCTAGTTTATTTCTTACTAAATTATATATACCCTAACAATAAAGCATTCTGCATGTACACACACAATCTTAAATGTACAATACAATGAAGTTATGGGAAAGTCACCAGCCTTATTTCTCTGTTTTTGCTTTAAAGAACAAAGTATTCATCTGTAAAGGACACATGTAATCTTTAACTTAGCAGCACAATAAAGTTACTTAGGTCTCTTCCAGGAAATTCCCTACCACAGCCTGCTCTGTTTTCAGTGCCTGCCTCTCACTAGATTAGTTTTTCTAATCTCTCCAGAGCGTCTTCAAAGGAATGTCCCTTCCTGCAGACCTTGAGATAGTTTCAATCAAGGACAAAGTTATGGCAGCCTTTAACATGGCTCAGCTACAGTTCTCCCTTTTCTTATATAGACAAATTATGCATAATAACAGAAAATACAGCTGCTTGACGTTCATTCACCTGATGGATTTGGTGAACTCATCTGCAGACTAGGTATAAAATAAAACAAATAATAAACACTATAGCAAAACAATACTTCATACTCCTTTAAAAAAATACCACAGAAGTAAAGCATTTAACTTTGGTAAAGGATTTAACTGAGCTATTCCTTCAGTTATCTCTTTAAAAATAAAATCTCTGTTAACACATTCAAGTTTCTGTTGGAACATATTGTACACTTTCTTTTGTAAACACAAGGTATCATTTGTCAAATTCTCATGATTTAATACATGTTTTTTAACTTCTCCCATGGAAATTTAGTAGCATTGTAAGGTACAGGGGTCACACAAAAACTAGTTGTATTCCAATTATATCAAAATTTTATCAAAACTAAACAATTGATCTCCTAACATTACTACAGCTTGTTCTAAGTCTGATAACTAATTATGAATTTCAGTGTCAATTTGTCTCTGAGCAGTCCAGAGCTTCTCTGAATTGTAGTGCCATTTGGCAACAAAGTCCTGTGTCTTAAAGCTCTCCATCAGAGCAACTCCTGTAGTGGCAGCGGCAGCAGTCATGGTGATTATTCCCAGGTTCATGGCTATTAGCATTCTGATGAAGTGTCTGGTTCATTTCAGGACCTTCTTCTGCCATCATCTGGGTGGTAAGGAGTGAGATCATAGCCAAGAACAAGGTGGGTGTGGTTAAGGGTTGTTTAGCCTGGGCCACCAGATCTTCTGCATCATTACAAAACTTTTTCACCTAGCTCCATGTCATCTCCAGGACATTAATAGTGTGAGGTATATGGGATAATACAGTCTTGGTTTTCTTTCTTCCCAGATTCAGAGTCATTCACGCGAATGGCTTGTCCAAAGTCTGTGGATCCATCTCCTGGGGACAGGGTCTTTTCTGGGCCATCTCTTAACTTTAGGGCCTTGTTGGGAACCCAAAAATTTGATGAACCTGTTGAAATATAACCATATCCTCTACCCCAATGGTAATACTTGTGCAGGGATCCATTTATTCGTTGTAACATCTTCATAGAAAACTGGCTGATTGAGAGGTTCTGTTGTTGTTTTTATCCAATGTTTTTGAGCTGAAGTTTTATTATTATTATCCTTGTTCAAAAAATTTTTTTTTTTTTTTTATGGAGACTGAGTCTCACTTTGTGTCCCTCAGTACAGTACCATGGAATCACAGCTCACAGCAACCTCTGCCAACCCCTGGGTCCTTGGGTTTAAGTGATTCTCTAGTCTCAGCCTCCCAAGTAGCTGGGATTACAGGCACCTGCCAGAACACCTAGAAATTTTTGATAGAAACAGGATCTCACTCTGGCTCATGCTGGTCTTGTACCTCTGAGCACAGGCGATCCACCCACTTCAGCCTCCCATAGTGCTGGGAAAACAGGCGAAAGCCACCACACCTGGCCCCCCAAATTTAAAGTAAATAAGGCAGAATGTAGTTTATTTCTGGGGTTATTATAATGCTGTTATCCCCTCTTTTGTTTGAGCAGCATATTTTTTAATGTGTGATTATGTCTTTCAGTAATCACTTGACCTGTGCTATTACCAGGTAATCCAGTGATGTGATTGATGTTATGTAGCTGGAAAAAAGCCTGATATTTATTAGAAATGTATGCTGAACCATTATCTGTTTTGATTGATTGTGGCTTTCCCATAATTATAAAAACTTCAAGCAAGTGAGAAAGGACCACATCAGCTCATTCAGAAGTAAATGCTGATGCCCAGGAAAAATGAGAATATGTGTCTATAGAGTGATGGATATATTTTAGATGGCCAAATTCTGGAATTTGAGTAACATCCATTGGCCAAAGTTGATTAACTTGTAAAGGTGGCATTATTAAAGGTTTATGTAGGGTATGAGCAAACAATAGCTCTTGCTGCGTGCCACGTGATATCATGTCTCATTTTTAGAGATTGAGCATTATTGTGATGTAAAGAATGCTCCAAATTGGCAGTTTGTACTGATCCAATTAAATAGTCAATAGCAGCATTACCTTCAGCAAGAGGTCCAGGTAAATTAGAATGAGCTCTCATATGAGTAATATATAAAGGTTGCTCACGAGAGTGAATGTGTTGTAATGTTGAAAATAAAGTAATTAATTCTGATTCACTCCAAGGGAATGTGACTGTTTCTATATTCTGCACTACATGCATGGAATATAATTAATCTCTAAAGTAAAATAATAGCAAAGAATTCAGCCTTTTGAACAGATTAATATGGAGATTATTGTGTTTTAGAATTATGAGGTCCTAAGTAACCAGAAACACCCATTTTATTAGCATCAGTATAAAACGTAGGAGCATCAACTACAGGTTTTTGTTTAAAAACTCGAGGTAAAATCCAGGAAGTGTTCTTCAAAAATTATAAACATTTATCTGTTGGGTAATGATTGTCAATTTCACCTAAGATATCAGCAAGTGCTACTTGCCACTCTGTAGAAAAAGTAAATAAGTTATTCATCTGTTGATTAGTCAAAGGAACAATAGTTTTATCAGGATCTTGTCCTGCTAATTGTTGCAACCTACAGCGATCTTTTAAAATTAACTATATTTTTTTGAATATATGTTTCCATTTTCTTAGTTGCTTTGTGTGGAAGAAAATATCCTTCCCCAAAAGCTTCCTTTTGTGCTAAAAGTCCAGTAGGTGAATGTTAAGAAGGAAAAACATACAAAATGAAATATGAAAAATCAGTAATTCTATCAAGCCGAGCTTCTTGTATATGTTTTTCTAACCATTCTAATTCTTTCTCATCTTCTCTTATAAGCTATCTAGGACTATGTAAAGCAGAGTCACCTTCTAATAATGAGAATAAATGAGACAATGTATACGTGGCTATTCCTAGTGATGGTCTGACCCAATTTATATCTCCTAATAATTTTTGAGAATCATTAAGTGTTTTTAATGTGTCTCATCTTATTTGAAATTTTTGAGGGATTATATATTGAGCTGATAATTTATATCCTAAATAATTCCAAGGTTCTTGCATCTGAACCTTCTCTGGGGCAGTATGAAGACCAAAATTAGCAAGGTATTGACAAGTTTTAAAATACATTTTTTGTAATTCATCATTTGAAGAATGAGAAAACAAGATATCATCCATGTAATGCAAACAAATTCCTTTTGGGAACTCTTTGTGTACTAAGTCCAAAGGTTGCTGAACAAATAACTGACAAAGAGTGGGGCTATTTAACATTCCTTGAGGTAAAACCTTCCACTGATAATGTGGAGTAGGTTGAGCATTATTGAGAGATGTGCTAAAAATTCAGTATATGGCTCATTAGGGCCTTGAAGGATTTTGGTAAAAATTGTTATATTTTACCTTTCTCATCCAACTTTAGCCCCATGGTACAAATTTTCCATATTTGCACTAGTAAATCATCAGTGTAATTACACTGTGCTTGGAGATCTAAATGCCTTCCTATCCCAGTCAACTTGTCAAAATTAAAGGAGGGTGGGTTTAAAGCTCGATTACCGTGAGCCTGTTTATGGGCTTCTTCTCTCCACCAGGATTTAAACTGTAAATACTGACCTGGTGACAGAGTCTTCTGTGCCAGAGTATCCCAATCAATAGGAATCAATAAATTATTCCTAAAATAAGTCTTTAATACCTCTTGCACATACGGAGCTTTGGGTCCATAAGCATCAACTGCATTCTTTAAGAGTTTTGAAAAGTTCATGTGAACCTGGAGATGAGATACTTCAACATCACCATCATCATTAGTTGACCTTAGAATAGTAAAAGTAAAAGTTGTAGGTGTGATCATAGATGGTGGATTTAACACAGACTGGTGGTGATGATGTTCCTATTTCAGACCCAATAGGAAATTTGACTACTGTTCTCACACAAGTATCAGGGGGAGTTAAATGATACTGCTGTAAAGCAGGAGGAAGTAGTGGAGCAAAAGAAGTGGGCACATTAGGCACAGCAGCAGCAGTCAGTTGTGTGGACAAAGCTGGAAATGCACTAACCTTTCTCTGTTTTAAAGGTGCCAACTGCTGAGAATTCATAAGTTGACAACAACATTCTAAAAGACGTTGAAGCTCAGATCATTTGTGATCCGACCAGTGGGCTTCAAGGTCACTTTTGGAATCACTAGAAGACCCATTTTGCCCAATGTGACAATTGTTGCATGATTTGATCAGGCTGAAGTCACAGGGGTAAACTAGCAGTCAGAGTCACTAGAGGAATCACTAGTACTACTGGGAAGAGGGATTTCATCTTATGTAGTTGCCTCCGTGGCAGCAGGAGCCTGAGCTGAGTCTGGAAAAGGGGAGGCTTAGGTTTTTGCTCTGCATCTGAACTTGACTGCAATGGCTATAGAGCCATAGTGACTAGATTATAAGCCGTCCTAACCTCAGAGTCGATACAGTCCCCTTTTGGTGAGCCCTGCATAGTGCCCTTCCCACATCCTTCCAAACCTTCAATCAGAAAATCTGTTTTTTTCTATTTGGAGTAAACCAATAGCAGTGCTTAGCAACCACCTGAAATAGGTGTTGTAAAGTCTTAGTTTTCACAGAGGAACCTGTGCTCCATAATAAACTTCACAAGAGTGAGATGTTTTGCTCCTCTATTGATGGGACATTTCCCATGACCCTCCTCTTATTCATGGCATCTTGCATCCTCACAGCACGGAGCAATTCCACCCAGTTCTAACTGTGCCTAGCCTTACCTTAAGTGGCTTTCCCAAAGGTGAAGACCTATTCTGCCGACTGTGGCAATTGTTGCCTGATTTGATCAGGTCGAAGTTGCAGAGATAAATTAGCAGTCAGAATGTCTTGGAAGAGGAGGTGGTTGTAGCTCTCTCAGGCATGCAGCGACCCTAATTTATTTCTTACTAACTTATATACTCTAGCAATAAAGCATTCTGCATGTACACACATAATCTTAAATTTATAATACAATAAAGTTACAGGAAAGTCATGAGCCTTATTTATCTCTTTTTGCCTTAAAGAACAATGTATTCATCTGTAAAGGACAGATGTAATCTTTAACTTAGCAGCACAATAACCTTATCTTGATTTACTGCTACTCAGGTCTCTTCCAGGAAATTCCTGACCACAGCATGCTCTGTTTTCAATGCCTGCCTCCCACTAGGTTAGTTTTTCTAAACTCTCCAAAGGGTCTTAAAAGAAATGTCCCTTCCTGCAGACCTTGAGACAGTTTTAGTCAAGAATGAAGTTATGGCAGCTTTTAATGTAGCTCAGCTACAGGGTCAGAAGTCTGAAGTGCATCTGCAGGGTTAACATCAAAGTCTTGTCAGGGCTGGTTCGCACTGCAGGCTCTGGAGGGGAATCATTTTCTTACCCCTTACAGCTTCTATCTGCAGTCCATAAAGTCCCAGCCTCCGCATGCCTTCCTCCACCTTCAGAGCCAGCAACTTAGTGTCTTTAAGTATCCCCTTTCTTTCACTGTCATGTTACTAGAACTTCTTTTTTCAGTAGGTTTTTGGTCTCAGGGATTCAAAGAATGAACCCAAGGACCATAGATTAGTGGTAAGATAGATTTTATTAAGCAGAAAATAACATATAGAGAGTAAAAAGCACCAGAGCTTCTGGACAGAAAGAATACAAAGTAACAGAGCTTCTGGCAGAGGGAAAGACCGAAGTGTGTGTGTGTGTGTGGGCTCTACATGGGCTCTTTGTCTAAGGGATTAGATCTTGAGAATTACATTTAGCAGATGGAAACACATTTTCAATGATAATGAATGTTATGGACAAATAAATGAATGCAGCCCCTCCAGCTCAGAACAAAATATTGGGGCATTCTTGTCATGAAATTGCCAAGGTGTAGGAAAACTGGTGGCCCTTCCCAGCCTTGAATGGGTGAATCCTGTATCCCTGTAAACATTTATGGCACTCTTCACTCTATCAGGCCTTCATTTACCATCCAGTGGTTCCCTCTATTCCTCCGCAGGAGATGTAGGCTTCTTGCTTGGCACCCAAGAACCCCCCTCCCAACTCTCCCACTTAGTCTGTGCTCTCCAAGGGCTCTCATAATTACTCTAGTATTATACAGGGCACACAAACCTTTGCAGTCTCTGAAGATTTCTCTCCCCTCCATTTCTTTCGGTCCCTGCACCTGCAAGAGCATCCCCTGCTCTGGGGTCATTTCCTCAGGTCACCTACAGAGGAGTTCTCACTAATTAAACTACAGTAGGAGCTGGGTATTTCCTCCATGTCAGATGGCACTTGGGATGGCCCGTTGACATGTGCTTTGTTTTCCTGCCAGGCAATCAGTGACTCCATTTCAAAACCTTACTTCACTGCCCACTTTGCTGAGACAGAACCAGCACAATTTGTGTTGGCTCAGCCCTACTAAGAAGATGCCAACAGGCTTAGATGTCTCAGTAATTTACACCTGTGAGACACTATGGGAAGAAAACCAGGGAGACCCCAGAGCCATCAGCAGAGATACCCACCTGCTCCCTATGAAGGAGAGCATGAAGGGAGAGGCGACTTTGTGAAGAGGCTGGGACTGCACTACATTTCTGAGAAGGTTTAGCCACATCCAGTGGAGAACCCTTGAGCTAAAGTTACTTGTCAAATGAGTCTCCTGCCTCACAGGAAGGGACCCACCTTAGCAGCCCTGCCTCACCCAGTCAGTGCCTCAGAACAGCTTTAGGGAAGTGTGGCCACTTCCTAAGTGTGGAGGTGGATTCTGAGCCATCAGTTAATTGAGACTTAAGTGAATTGAGGAGGTCTGAGAGTCCCATGTTAATAGTTACCACAGTCAGCAGCTTAAAAAGAGAAGGTAATGAAAAATATGCAGTTTCAGAATTTGGGGGGAATCTCTTTTGTTTTTGGAAAAAGGAGGATTTTGAAGACGAAGGTTTTTCCTGAGGACTTTTGTTTGCCTGTTATATTCAGGTCCTGCAGATGCTGAAACTGCACCCCTTTTGCCCACTATTAAGCAGTCTTTTCCTGGAAAAACAGATGTGTCAGAAAGGAATGAAAACCATTTCCTCATTCAAAGTTTCATTTGTATGAGATACATAATCAGTGTTGTCTTACAAATCCACCCCTCCTCCTTAAAGGCATAACTTTTACTTATGCAGTTTAGGAGAAGTGGAAAGGATTTTCTCATTGACCCCATGTCACGTTTACTCACCCTCTGTCCCCCTCACTGGGTTCAATTCCTTTATGCACATGCGGTTATGCATAGTGGTAAGAACATAAAAGGATATGTGTGGAAGCATTCTGGCACAAAGCAGCAGTAAATTCTTTGTCTATCCCAATCTCTTTGCCTAGACTTTGCAAAATTGTGCTGAATAGAATTAGAGGTCTAGATTCTGCGGTCAGTAACTCCTGTGATACCTTCTTCTATCTTCTCTACCTTCTCAGATACTCTCAGTACCCTTTCCTGAGATCTTAGCTCTACTATCATTGATAAGCTAGATGTTAACAAGAACTTTCATGGCTAATTTTTATATGTTAACCTAAAAATCTTTTTACAACATTGATTGAAGAATCATCATCTGAGGAAAATTCAGAGGATAAAATTGATTTGCCACTTTAATCCTCCTGTCAAGTATAGACACATGTCCATAACCAACATACATTACCATTCTGTATTCACTCTACTCATAATCCCAAATAATTATCAGTCCTTTACAGGTGATTTTACTTGTTTTTCAAGGATATCTTTGTAAATATTTTCCACATGAAGAACATTTTTGTGTAACATATTTTAATGATTTTACTCATTTATTAGGCATACCCTTTTAAATATTTTTGTCCCACATGAAGAATTTTTTTATTTTTATTTTTTGCAGTTTTTGGCCAGGGCTGGGTTTGAACCGCCACCTTTGGCATATGGGGCCAGTGCCCTACTCCTTTGAGCCACAGGCGCCACCCAATGAAGAAAGTTTTATTTAAGAGACAAGCCCTACAAATGAGAATTGAATCCCCCTTTTGTTATTTTTCATATTCTTGCTATTGAAAGAAGCATAATAAAAAGGAGATATTGACAAATACTTTGAATATTCTTTTCAAATAGATAATTTTTTAATTTTATTTTTTTTAAGTGTAACTGTGTACATTTATGGGGTAAAATGTGATGATTTGATATACAGAGTGGAATTCTTAAATCAAACTGATTAACATAACCATCACCTGACTTACTTATTTTTTGTGGTAAGACATTTATAATTTATTCTTAATTGCTTTGAAATGTACTCTTGCATTGTGTACATTAGGTAAGGTCCCACTAAATGCCCTCCCACCTCCCTCCACTTGCCCTCTCCTCCCCTTCCCTTCTCTCTCTTTCCTCTCCCCTTCTTGCTGGACTATATTTGTGTTTTATCATTTGTATGAATCTTCAAGTGATTACATATTGGTTTCATAATAGTATTGAGTACATTGGATACTTTTTTACATTCTTGAGATACTTTACTAAGAAGCATATGTTCCAACCCCATCCAGGTAAACATAAAAGATGTAAAGTCTCCATGTTTTTTTATGGCTGAATAGTATATCATGGTACATATGCCACCATTTGTTAATCCATTCATGGGTTAATGAGCATTTGGGGTGTTTCCATAACTTGACAATTATGAATTGGGCTGCAATAAACATTCTGGGGCAAATGTCTTTGTTGTAAAATGATTTTTGTTCATTTTTCTTACTAGGAATCATCTGGGTTGATACCTAGTAATGATACTACAGGATCAAATGGTAGGTCAACTTTTAGTTCTTTGAGAATCCTCCATACTTCTTTCCCATCAAAAGTGTAGAAGTGTTCCTTTCTCTTCCCATTCATGCCAACATCTGCAGTTTTGGGATTTTGTGATGTGGGCTAATCTTACTAGAGTTAAGTGATATCTCAAAGTGGTTTTGATTTGCATTTCTCTTAAGATTAAAGATGATAAGCATTTTTTTATATGTTTGTTAGCTGTTCATCTGTCATCTTCAGAGAAGTTTCTGTTCAAGTCTCTTGCCAACAAAGAAATGGGGTTGTTTGTTCTTTTCTTATTGATTAATTTGAGTTCTCTATAGATTCTAGTTATCAGACTGTTGTCAGAATCATAACCTGCAAAAATCTTCTCCTGTTCCAAAGGCTGTCTGTTTGCTTTACTTGTAGGGTCCTTAGCTTTGTAGAAACATTTTAGCTTGATCACATCTCAGTAATGCATTTTGGTATTGCTTCAATTCTCGGGGGGTTTCTCCTCCTAAAATATTTTCCCAGGCCAATACCTTCAAGCATTTTCCCTTCACTCTTTTCTAGTATTTTTATAGTTTCATGTCTTAAATTTAAATCTTTTATCTGGTGAGAATCAATTTTTTTGTTAGTGGTAAAAGATGGGGGTCCAGTTTCAGTCTTCTACAGGTTTCCAGCCAGTTCACCCAGCACTATTGGCTAAATAGGGAATCTTTTCCCCATTGATTATTTTTGTTGGGTTTATCAATGGTCAAATCATGCTATGTGGCTGGGTTCATCTCTAGATTCTCTATTCTGTTCCACACATCTATCGCTCTATTTTGTGGCAGTACCAGTGTTGTTTTGATCACATAGATAGTAATACCTGAAGTCTAGTAACGTGATGCCTCCAGATTTCTTTCTTTCTTTTCTTTTCTTTTCTTTTTCTTTTGACACACTCTCACTTTGTCATGAGACTCTATCATGGTAGAGTGCTGTGGCATCACAGCAATCTCAAACTCTTGGGCTCAAGTGATTCTCCTGATTTAGGCTCCCAAGTAGCTGGGACTACAAGCACTCGCCACAAAGTTCAGCTATTTTTAGAGATGAGGTCTCACTCTCACTCAAGCTAATCTTGAACTTGTGAACTCAGGCAATCCACTTGCCTCAGCCTCCCAGAGTGCTAGGATTACAGGCATGAGCCATGGTGCCTGGCCCTTACTTTTATTTCTAAGTAATGTATTGGCTATTCTAGGCTTTTCTGATTCCATATAAAACAAAGTACTTTCTTTTCAAGTGTTACATTGGTGCTTTGATAGGGATTGCATTAAATCTGTAGATTGCTTTGGGTAATATGGACATTTTAACAATGTTGATTTTTCCACCCACAGTATGGTATGTTTTTTCATTTGTTAACAACTTATGCTATTTCTTTTCTCAGGGTTTCATAATTCTCTTTATAGAGATCTTTCATATCCTTTGTTAGATAAATTCCCAGCTATTTCTTAATGTGGACTAAATGTGATTTTATTTTGATAACTGTTCAAAGTAAAATTGATATGTGAATCTGACTTATTATGTATTAATGTGAATTTTCCATTATACAAAATTATTAAAACTCTTTGCTGAGTGAGAAAAATATTGAGAACATATTTGATATAGGAGAGCAACCATAAATACTACCAAAAATATAATGATTCCTGGATAGGAAAATGATAGCCATTTTTAAGCTAAATTCATCACTTTAAACTTGTTTTAGAACCAAAACAATAAAGTTTACTTTCTGTCAAAAAGCAGTCTTTAATTGTATTGCTTTTGAAATGTATTCCCTTTGCAAAAATACAAAATTTAAATCTCATTTTGAAGGTACATCATTTTAAGACTCTCAAATTACTAACATATACACATATCCTTCATTTCTGCAAAGTACATTTTTATGACTATAATGATCAGTTCCTTTTTAACTGTGATCATGTTATTCTCCAACTTCATCTTGCTGGAGGCTTTCAACACTCCCCCTTTAAGACAGGAAGCTCAGCTGAAAGAGTTCAGTAGTAACTTCAAAACTCTAGCTTCTGCTTGTAGGGACTCCCCTTACCAGGTATTGGCTCTTATCAAATTCGGCTTTCATTAAGGATTCGCCTTCCCTACCGAAAGCCCCTTATAAAAGGTTTCCACTCCTACTTCTAGGGGTCAAGAGACTTTGAGGCGTGAGCCTACTCTTGGGAGTGAGACCCTTGCTTAATTTGAACTCAGTGTGCTGGTGTTTCTCTATTCTACTCACTTTGGGTGTAACCATCACATTAAAATACAGAATGTATTTTCTTTATCCAGATCTGGATTCTGTGCTTCAGTAACTTCTGTGATAACTGTTTTCTGTCTTCCCTACCTCTTCTGTGTACCCTCAGTACCCTTTCCTCAATCTCAGCTGAACTGTTCTTAATAGCTCTACTGTTATTATGAGGTATTAACAAAAACTTTCGTGGTTAATTTTTTACATGTTAACTTAAAATATCTTTTTTTACAATGTTGATTAGAGAATCATCATCTGAGGAAAATTTAGAGGATCTAAACCAGTATCCTCATAAGAGTTAATGCATAGTGTACAAAAGTTCATAGAAAACTACTTTTTATTTCAATATTGAAAGCATATATGATATTGATAACTATAAACATGGTCTTTAAATATTAGCAATTTTTTATTATGTCAGGATATAAAATCAAGAAATATTCACTGAATATTCAAAGAATTCTCAGACTAAGAGATCTCAATCTGGATTTTAGTATAAAATAATTTCACTTAAAATAAAAAAATTTCCTTTATTTATTTATTTATTTTTATTTTTGACAGAGTCTCAAGCTGTTGCCCTGGGTAGAGTGATATGGGGTCACAGCTCACAGCAACCTCCAACTCTTGGGCTTAAGTTATTGTCTTCCTTCAGTCTCCCAAGTAGCTGGGGACTCTCCATAATGCCTGGCTACTTTTCGGTTGTAGTTGTCATTGTTGTTTGGCAGACCAGCCTGGATTTGAACCTGTCAGCTCTGGGTATATGACTGGCACCCTAGGTGCTTGAGCTACAAGTGCCGAGCCAAATTTCCTTCTTTTAAAGTACACCTTTGTCAAGTACGCAGATATTTAAAGTAAAGAAATAATAAACCACAACTTACTGTTTTCTTGATGAACTATGCAATTTAGCTAAACTTCAGTATTTATCTTTTTCCTGAGCACTCAAAAAGACAGAATTTCCAGGTTCTCTTGAATGTAGAGCCTCCTTCTTACCAGGTTCCAAGTGGGGGTTCATCCAGTTTCTAGGTGATAGTGGAGAAAAGAATTTCAGGGTGCACTAGGTAAGCCAAAAGCAAGCAGCTTTTATTGAAAGCAAAAGTGAAAGGGAGGGGACAAGTTAGAAAAGAGAAGCTACATCGGGACATGTGGACTTTGGTCTTTGAAGTCTTACCTAATTGAAGGAAAGACTATTCAAGACTAATGGGATTGGCTTCTCCTAAGAATTTAGCTAGTAATTCCCAGAATTGGGTTCCTTCCAATTTTTATATTTTATATAATTATCTTGGAACTGTCATGGTTATTTTAAGGGTGGAAAAATTTTAAAACCACAATCTAATTAATAAGTGATATTGAAATATCTAAGAGTCATGTAAGGTGACCCAGATAACTAATAAGATAGTTGAATCCAATTTTTGCCTATGGGCTATCAGCTCCTCTAGTGAGACTTTAACACCTGCACCCTACACACAGCCTCAGCCCTGCCTCCACATCCCTCCTCTCACAATATGGGTGACTTCACCAGATAGAATGTGGGTGGCAATGATGTTTGTCAGTTCCAGCCTGGTGTATCAAACACTCTCAAACATACTCCTCTTTTTGATCTTTCTCTACTCAAGTCTGTTGCCTTTGAGCACAATGTTCCAGAAGGGCTATAAACTGAGGGCCATGGGGCCACAGGATAGATGGTGAAGTCCAAAATTTACCACTTGGGAGAGCACTATACACTGATAAACATTTACTTGAGTTGACTAGCACAAAATAATGTTGAGTGTTATACATTTGAAGATGGGCTTCTTTGAGAAGCTAATATGTGAAATTCATCATTTTATTGAGGAAAATAAATACTTATGATTTCTCAGGAAAAATCCTAATATCTGCATAATGTTAACTACATATATTTGGAATAGACAGAAGTCACTACAGCATAGGATATGTCAGATAGTAAATGCAGATTAAAATAGCAAATTCACACAGATTCTTATACATGTCACATTATTTCTGTAACTTTCAAATATTAATTACCTGATACAGAAATTTCATAATTTTTTAGGTGCCAAAAAATATATGCATGTGTGTGTGTAAGTGTACATGTCACTGTCTTAAGGTTCTCCTTGATGGTTTAAATAAGATTTAGGCTTTTAAAATATAAGTTAATCATGTCTTAGCATACAGCAAGTGTCACCCACTAGCAAAGCTCTGTGTGGCCTGAACCTTACCATCCTAAAGCGTTGGGGTCACATGCACAGGGCTCTAACCACACTTGTTCTCCAGTATGCACAGAGCTGAGAATCCCCATGGGGAAAAAAAATGGCAGCATGTCCTTAATAAAGGTTAAAAACATTCTAAGCTTATCCAGGAGTCTCTCTTAGCTGCCACAAAGCAGGGGTCTGAGATAAAAGCAGCATAAACAAGAAAGAGCTGTTGTAGTGGACACAGGAAGCTGGGAGAGATTGTGCATGAGACCTGAGACCCATCCCCCTCACATGCCTCTGCTCCCTCTGTGGTCACTGTGCACATGAGAGTGTTTTGGAACGACTGAGTTACAATAGGAATCACCACTATGAGATGAAATTCTTCTCAGCACAGACATTTTGGGGTGCATCTTATCTCTGTATTTAGTAATATATTAGCACTTACAGAGGCAGTATAGGGAACTGGTTAGCATTCAGTGTCATGAAATTAAAGAAAAGAAAAACTGTGTACAAAAAGGACAAGCCACCTAAAAAACTAATGTTAAATGAATTCTAGTCACTTTACCAATTGACCAAATTTAATTTAAACCATTAAGCTGGATATTACTTACATCAGTTAGCAATTGGGTTCTCATGTAGAAAGTAATAAGTGCTTGTGTTTCATGCTTGCTTATGAAAAAGAATCTGGAGACAAAGATGTAGACTAAGTAAGGCAGACTGGTCAGGGTAAATGATAAGTAAGTACCTTTAAATATTGCATTTTGCAGAGTCAGAGTGAGGAAGCAAAAAGAAAATTGACTGCTTACTAATTCTACTGGTAGCAGCTTTGGGAGGGTAATTTGCAAACTCTTGCAAATCACATAGTCATAATTTTCTCACATCCAAAATAAAAAGAGTTGATGTCTAGGCAATCTCTAGCATTCTTTCTAACTCTAAAAATTCAACTACATTTTTAAAAGAAGGTAAAATTGGCAGGATCAGCATACAGGGCTATAGTTTTTTCAAAACAGAAATAAAAATAATTTTGAATATTTTCTTTCAGTAGAAAGTTTAAAGCTTTGTCCAGTTACATTAAGCATTATTTATACCTGTACAAAATTCTTGACTATTATTGCTTCAGTTCAAGAAGATATAAAAGTACTAATCCAAATCTGCAACTTGCAATAGTATTTGAGATCACAAATAATTTATAAGTGCCACCATTACTTCTAATCTACGGAAGTAAATCATACTTGCTACCAGGTGAAATTATTTGTTTATCCTCCATTTTTCATTAATATAGAAAATTGTGAAAAAGATAGTTTATTGTCCACATTGTTTTACACATATAAAAAGTCACAATAATAATGTATGATCATAGATTAGTTTTATCTAGGAGACAAATATCAATTAACTTAGGAGAAAGCATAGTCTCAACATAAACAAGGTCAAACATATAATCAATTTGGATAGAGGTTCACTAAATTATATAGTTGGGAAATTTGTAGAGAAGTATTCATTTTAATATTTTAGCTATTTCTGAAGTAACTCATCTGCTCCTTCTTTGAGCACTTCCAATACTGAGGAGTTATTCTTCTATAGTGAAATTAGATGAGTCAACAGTCAGGATTAGCTTGAAAGTTCCTATCATCTGCATTGCTATACTTCATGCTGATTCAACCTCAACTTAGAACAATTCTTTCTTTCTTTCCACCAGCCAAATCTCCCAGATCAAACACTAAATGCCCTCTTTTTAATGATATTTCTTTCAATAGTGAAGCTATCATTTCTCTTTGTGTCTACTTGTGTTCAAGCTAGGTATCTCATTATCTTTCAGTAATTCCTGAAATGGTTTTTCTTTTTTTCTAAATGCACCCTACTCTAGCTTTCTATCAAATGTTATCAAGAATTATATATGCTCCTTACTCACTATGTTATTCAGCCTTCTTTAGAGAACCAGAACCAATAGATTATATCCAAAGAGAGTCAATATGTAGTTTTACTTCTACTCCAAAGGACTCAGAACCAGGAAAGCTGATCCTATAAATTATTCTGAAAGCCTAAAACTTTGAGACAAAAAAAAGGAAAAAAAAGTCAGTGTCTCAGTCTGACTTTTCAGATTAAAGCCCTGAAAAGATCAAGGTCTTAGTTCAAAGCATCAGACTCGATGTTCTCTTTTACTTAAGAGAGAACTCGAGTTCTCTTTTACTTAAGCTTTTTGTTCTAGTCAAGTCTACACTTGATTGAGGCATATCCATATTAGGGAGGACAATCTACTTTTGTCAGTGTACCAATTCAAATGTTAATCTCCTCCAGAAACAGCCTCACAACCACCATAATATTTGACAAATGTCAGGGTACCCTATAGCCCAATCAAGTTGATACATAGAGTTAATGAACAAACTTAGATGGCTTCAAATTTTATATATTTATATATAAATTTCTACATATAAGTTTTAATATCTAAATTTATTAAATTAATTCTATTTATGTGATTTTGGGAAAATATCAAATGGCTCAGTACTAAGGCAATACAGTGAAGAAAAATTTAATTATTATGAATAAACTTAATGACAAGGTACAAAACCTGTGTGAGATAAACCTGTGAGAATCCAAAAATGATTTAAATAAATAGGAAAAAATGATTCATTATCAAATATTTGTCTGTTCCTTCTAAGTTCATTTATCAACTTAATATGATCTCAATAAATAAATTAACAGATCTGTAATTTAAGGAGAAGTAGAGAATAGTTACTAAAGTTCACACAGAAGAATAAACAGGCAATGATAGCTAAGAAAAAATTTAAAAAATGATAAGGGCAATTCATCTTTAAAAAATTAATACATTCTATGACACCTAACATTACTAAAATTATGTGATCTTGGCTCAGGAATATACGTGATGGCCTGTGTAATGGAATGTAAATTCAGAAATTGATTCAAATGAGTATGAAAATATAGCATATGATTATGTTAACATCTCAAATCACTAGGGCAAATTTGAACTGTTTCTAAAAATGGCACTATTATAACTAGATAGTTATGTAGAAAAAGATAAAACTATATCTACCCCTCATAGCATATAGAAAAAGGACATCCAAATGAATAAAACTCTACTTGTAAAAAATAAAATCACAGACATACTAGAAGAGAGCACGAGTGAATGCTTCCATAATATGGGCATAGAAGAAAAGCTAACTGTAGCTCAAATCCAAATGCGATATAATGAATGATTAATAATAGGACTATATAAACTTTTTTCAAAAATAGCATTTACATGTAAAAATCAAGAGCAAACCAAAAAGTCAAATGGCAAACTTGGAGAAATTTTCCAAAACATAATTTAAAAAAAAAAGACTAAAGTTGCTAATATAAAGAGGGATCTTAGGAAAAGGAGAAAAATACCAAGAAGTTTACTAAAAAAATGAGAAAAAGAATTGAAATAGAAAATTCAAAAACTCACTAAATAAAAAGGACCTTAAAAATAAAAATATGTTCAATTTTAGTCAGTCATAATAATCGATATTCAAGTTAAAACAATGTTGAAATGTCATTTTTGGTCTATTATATTGACAAAAGTTGAAAAACTTGACAATATGTTTTCCTTGTTGAAGTTTTGGGAAGATGCACATTCATACTCCCCTTGTGGAAATGGAAACTGATTGGTAACTTGTGGAGAGAAATTTGGTGATATATAATATAATTACACATACATTACTTTTTAACTCAGCTATTCAACTTCTAGAAATTTATCCTGAAGATACTATATATATATCTCCACCAAAGCTTAGTCATTATCTGTAATTGAAAACTATTTGCGGCTCGGCGCCTGTGGCTCAATCAGCTAAGGCGCCAGCCACATACACCTAAGGTGGCGGGTTCGAATCCCCAGCCCGGACCTGCCAAACAACAATGACGCCTGCAACCAAAAAATGGCCGGACGTTGTGGCAGGAGCCTGTGGTCCCAGCTACTTGGGAGGTGGAGGCAGGAGACTCGCTTGAGCCCAGGAGTTGGAGGTTGCTATGAGCTGTGATGCCATGGCACTCTACCCAGGGGGATAGCTTGAGACACCGTCTCAAAAAAAAAAAAAAAAAAAAAAAAGAAAACTATTTGCATCTTTAATTCATAGAAAAGGAATTGAAACTGAGTAAACAATTTACCCAAACAATGGAGAAATATTCAGCTATTTATAAAAACTGAGAAAGCGCTGTTTGAACTGATAATGATGTGATTCCCAAGATAAAAAGTTAAATGATCTAATACACACCCAGGGGAGAAGGGGTATTGGTGTGCTCCCACTTAATGGGCACAATGTAAGGGTATATGGCACACCTGGGTTGGGGATAAAACTACAATGGAGACTCTACCTAACAAATGAAAATATTTTAACATAATTGTTTGTACCTTCACATTAATCTGAAATTTAAAGAAAAACAGCAAAAAGTTAAGTAAATACATGTAAAAGCAAAGTTCAAAGCATATATGTGTACAAAGATGTGTATATATGTATGTATACACCAAGTTAATATATCTACTTGGCTAAGCTAGAAATGCCTTTCCCAAGATTCTCTTTTCTGTGAAAAATTTGAGGATCCTAGTGAAATAGTGGACATGTTTACATTTTGAAGGTCACTCTGGACTTTAGGCATTGTGGCAGCTCATCAACACTGCTGCTGACCTGTTGGGTCACTGTCAATATGGGGCAGCATCTACCAGTAAGCTCCTCCAGTTTCTGGATAATAATTCATTAAACTTTCTGATATGTGCAGCTCTATGGCAGAGATTCAGTTACTGGTCAAGCTTGTTCCTGTCATCAAGGCTCAAGGTAGTGAGAGAAAAATGTGAGTCCTACTTGTCTTTGTGGGTGGCAGTTGTCTCATGGGCTCTATTTGTCTCCCCGAGTTCCAGTTTGTTTTCATTAAAGGTTCCACTTTGTGAATTCCCTTTTCCACATCTACCATTCATTCTTAACTACTCATGTAACTTACCTGTGACATGAAGGCTAACACTAGACACAAAGAAAATAACCTTGCATAGACTCACCTACCAGCTCCCACAATTGCATAAGTTCTTTTTACTATAATAATCATTTTACTCTATATTACTCAAATGGCTTTGCACCTCTCATCAAATCCTGACTGACAATAAAATGCTATCAGAACTCAGTCTACCTCCAAAAAGCTAAATA
Organism: Galagoides demidoff; assembly: GCA_963574575.1. Classification (NCBI taxonomy): domain Eukaryota; kingdom Metazoa; phylum Chordata; class Mammalia; order Primates; family Galagidae; genus Galagoides; species Galagoides demidoff. The sequence continues at coordinate 9,123 of CAUYQV010158720.1, read as the reverse complement.
AGTGCCCAGGTTTTATGACTGAGTAGTGAGGGGAGACAGAGCTGGAAAAGCATTGAGAAACCTGTCTGTGAAAGCTTAGCAAGCCTCATGAAAGGTATTAGCAGAAATAGTAGGCCAGTAGGCTTCTTCACAGTCATGCCAGTGAAGTCTTAAAGGAAAGTAATGTAAATAGTATTGGAAAGTGGAAGAAAGAAAACACTTGTTAACTTTCCCAGGGTGTGGAAAATAGGAAAAATACTAATTGATTTATTTAAGGAGATTTCCAGGCAAAATATTGAGGGTATTGTCTTATTTTTTCTTTTTGAAGCTATCTATAATGAAAGGAGAGAAGGGAAAGACAAAGATTGATTAGTTTTGTGTGGAATTCTGAGGCCCAAGGATCTGAAAGTCTTTCACCCAGCTAATTGTTCATGTATTAAGAAAACATGCTGAGATACCACTTAACTCCAGTGAGATTAGCCCACATGGCAAAGTCCCAATCTGCTGATGCTGGAACAGACGTGGAGAGAAGGGAACACTTTTACAATGCTTGTGGGATTGCAAACTAATTCAACCTCCATGGAAAGAAGTATGGAGAACTTTCAAAGAACTAAAAGTTGACCTTCCATTTGATCCTGCAATCCCATTACTAGCTATATACCCTGAAGAAAACAATCATTTTTTACCACGAGGACATTTGAACCAGAATATTTATAGCTGCTCAATTCACAATTTCCAAGATGTGGAAGCAACCCAAGTGCCCGTCATCTAATGAATAGATTAACAAACTGTGGTATATGTATACCATGGAGTACTATTCAGCCATAAGAAAAGAAAAGATAGAGATTTTACATTTGGGGGTTTTACCTGAATGGAGTTAAAACACATTATTTTAGTAAGATATCTCAAGAGTGGAAAAACAAGTATGCAATGTACTCAGGACTAATATGAAACCAATATGTAAACAATTACATTCCCATATCAAAGAACAAACACAAATATAGTCTAGCAAGGGTGAGAGGAAAGGGAAGGAAGGACTGTGACTGACAGGATCTTGCCTAACATGCCTAATATGGGGGTGTTCAGCACACCTTCTGGGTGAAGGGCTCAACTACAACTTGAACTTTACCTTAGAACTATAAACAATGTAACCTAAACATTTGTACCCTCATATTAATCTGAAATTTAAGAAAATAAGCCTTTTCAAGCAAAGATCAAATTTAATACGTGCCTATAAGAATCTTACAAAGACCTCAGCAAGACCTAAGGTAGCACTTTATATTCCATTTCACATTGACAAAAGTTTAAGGTCTTACAGAATTGCTTCCAAATCCACTCCATTAAATAACAGAGCTTTTAAGAAACCTGGCAGTTCTGCTTCACAGTGTACACACAGGAAATCAATAAACAGAAGGATTTATCACAATGAGAGTACTTTTTGTCTACCTTAATGGATAAGAAAGTGATATCTATAATGTTTTAATATCAGTGTTTTAAAACTGCAGTCCTCAAACCCCAGGACCTGGACTGTACCCATCCATGGACTATTAGGAACCAGGCCATACACCATGAGATGAACAACAGGCCAGAGAGTGGAGCTTGACCTGTATTCACAGCCACTCCCCATAACCTCTCCCACTGTATCATCCCCTGAGCTCCACCTCCTGTCAGATAAGGGGCAGCATTAGATTTGCATAGGAGCATGAACCCTTATATGCGAAAGGCCTATATGCCTCTGGCCAAAAAAGCTGTTTGAGAGAGAACAGTAAAAAGACTTTGTGCAGGCATACTTGTGAGAAACTGAGGCAGAATCCCATATGGTGGGGTTGGTTGTGGGCCTAAAACCCCCCTGACCTAATGTTGGCCTGGTTGGTTGCCAACATAAAAACCCACTGACTTAAGGCCCTCCTGGGAGCAGAGGTTTACACACAAATGTCTGTATGCCCTAGAAGTTTCTTAATTATGCCTTGTTTTAAAGATCAAAGTAACCAGCTCCAAATGGCCAGGTCAATAGGACAGACTTTCAAACCATCTCTTTCCTCCATAGCCTCAGGTTTCATCAGATAAGAACAAAAGAAGTAATGGCTAACAACATGTTCTCCATTAAGTTATGTTAACCCAGGTTATGTTCAAAGGGTTATGCTAAAAGGTATATGTTGGGTGGATTATCAGATTACCAGGGAGGAGCTACTCACAAGGTAGTCACAAGATGTTTGAATGGACTAATGAAGTCATTGATGTCCAATGTGTATGTGCAGAATGAAGTCATTGATGTCTGATGTGCATGTGCAGAGTGATGGTAATGAATATAAATGAGGTCATTGCTGTATAGTGCGCATGTACAAAATTGACTATATAAGCCAACGGTAAATAAAGAAAGCTCACCGTTTTACCTGAGCAAGTGAATGGTCACCTTTATTTAAAACACAATTTCAATAGGCATGCTTAGTCTTTGTGACATCACTTTTCCATGAGACCTTAATGGCAACAACTCTACTGTAAATTGCATGTGAAAGGAATCTAGGTTGTGGCTTCTAATGGGACTCTAATGCCTGATGATCTGAGGTAGAGCTGAGGTGGTAAAGCTAGTGCTGAGGAGTGGCTGCAAATACAGATTATCATCAGCAGAGAGTCTGCCTGCACAGAGACCAGGATAAATCAATTGCTAGCATACTCATAGCAAAACTATCCCCCATCCTACCCTCAATCCATAGAAAAATTGTCTTCCATGAAACTAGTCCGTTGTGCTGAAAGGTTGGGGACTGCTGTCTTAAAAGAATTATATTAGATTATATCAAAAAGGGTAGAAAACATACAAAATGAAAAAATTGCCTTTAGATTACTCCCTCCTTTTTTTTACTGGCTAGTAGACTGAGAAAGTAATTCAGTTTCAGAGACAAGCTGCTCCTTTGTCCTTCATGACTAAGTGAAGAGTCAGAATTCCAGTGGGCAGAGCCAGAAGTGAAGAAAACAGCTCTCAGTAAAGATTGAAGCCTCGTCCAGGGATTGAGGGCCCGTCTGCAACTGGATTTCAGAATTTCTATGCACCACTGACTGTTGTATGCCTCCTATTTCTCCAGTTTTTGAACAAGGAATAGATACCTATCCTATGCCTATGCTCCCATTGTATGTTGGTGTTAGGGCCAAAATTATTACCACTGATAGTCCAGTCTCACACATGGAAGAAGTAAGAAATTTATTCTTATCAAGCATATGCCTGGGTCACTCCCAAGAGAAAAGCAGAACAGCTGGGAGTAGCCCCTAAACAAAGGCCAGGGAAACTTTTTTACACTTTCTCGCAAGGTACTATGGGTTGCAACAAAATGCTGAAGAAGATAGCTGAAGAAGAAGCTAGTGTCTGGTCACTCATTGGTCACTAGGGAGGTCTTGGGGTTCCGATAGGCTAACTGCCTTTCCGTGGTGAGGGTCTTAGCTGGAATGATAGTGTGTAAACTTTTGATTGGTCGCTGCCACCTGGGCTGTAGCTGTATACCTGATTCATTTATGACCTTGGAGCTTCCTGCAGCTCTTGCCTCCTCCCCGCTCTCCTCCGTGTCTTCCTTCTTCCCCAGCTCTTTTATCTTTTTTTTTATTTTTGCCACTACCACTACTATTTAAAAGCAGAGCAAGGAAAATAGTAATAATAGAAAATAGGTTCATAGCTGCTCCCTCTCATTCCCCACCTTTAGCTAGATCATGTCTGAGCCCAATCCTGGGCTCAGGGCTGTGAAGAAGTGTCTTGACTTATTGGTTGATATTGGGATTTTAGAACTAATGCCTGGACTATGCCTATTCTCTCTTTGATAAAAGAAATTAATCTGTTTAGAATGCAAGGTCCTATAATCATTAATAGTAGGAGTAGGGTTACTGGCCCAATTATTGCAGATATTAGGGTTGTTAACCAAGGGGACCAATTAAAGAGGGACTCATACTAACTCTGTGGCTGTTCCTGCTCTAGTCTATGTTTTTGCAGTCTGTTTTTTACTTATGCCATTGATTCCTTGACTCTTCTTGAATGGTTAACATAAAAACAGCATTTTTTTTTTAAAGCTGCACATAATCCACCTTGTTGTAAAAACAAGTCTAACTCTCTTCTATTCTGAAGCACTACTTCAGCTAGGGAGGTTAGAGATTCCTGGAGATGTGAGATAGCTTTTTCCATTTTTTCTAAGTCCGGGTCTATAGCTGCACTTAAGGCTTTGTAGTTATGGTCTTGAAAAACAAGAGCTGACACTCCTGCCCCCACACCAGCAAGACTCAGGATTGCAGTGAGGGTGATGGCTGTGACAGGCTCTCTTTTGACTTGGGAGAACTTTGTTTCTAGAAATATAGTCTCCTTTTTATGATAGGTAAGCTTGGAGATTAATTGCACTAACACACAGAGATTTCGAGTTAAATTTAAAACTTGAGTGTGTAAGCAAGGGGTTAATCCAGTTGTACATGCCCACCACCCATAGCTGGGTGGGATGAGGTAACCTGTCCCATTCCAGTGGTGGACTTTTTCACATAAGCGTTTGTGAGAAGGGGTTATTTTTCCAAAACCAGTTTCTTGTCCTGTAACAGATTGTAAAGTGAGACGGGGCCCAGTACACTGTTGCCAGCGGTAAGCTATTGGCTCACTTTCTAGAGTAAAATTATCTGGAAGGGCTATTCCTTCATAATAAGGTGGCTTTACATCTAAACATAGCCAACGGGATTCAGTGAGGTCAGGCCTGGACTTATTTAGCACTTGGTAGGTTTTAGTGAGGATACCCCACAGTGGGAGTTCAGAGTCAGCTGTTTTTAAATTTGTAGTGTCATTATTATTTAAATCTGATTGCCAGATGGGGTTTGGTCCTACTACTATGGGCTTTTTAGTATGAACTGCATATACTACTTTTAGGGTGAAATTACTTCCTTTGGCCTTACCTCGGGGGGAGTATATTCGTATGCCCCACTGTTTTCCAAGTTCCCACCCTTGTGCAGCCATACCCTTAGCAGTGAAGGTTATGCTTATTGGGTCACACCAGGGAGCCCTTTTCTGACAGCAAGGAGGGTTTTCTTTTTTTTTACCTGTATGTAATCCAACCGTCTTGGGGTCTCCTACTAGATCTCTCCAGTGGGTACACATTCCCACATTTCACAGAAATAAGCCTCCTCTCCCCCACATTTGTCCTTAAAATGTCCTGGACATATGTAGAAACAGTCTGGGTAAGGGTAAGTTCATCTATGTCTACTAAAAGTTCAGGGAACCAGGAGCCTCGTGGGTGGATGCTTGAGGTCTGATTAGCAATGGTTCCTGTAAAGGCATTTATGATCACCCAAGTTACATTTAAGGGTTGATGCAAATCAGGGGATGATGTACACACAGGTAGTAGCAGTAGCATTAACAGGGTGCTGGCAAGGAGCGCCTCAGCTTCAACTTTAGGGGATTGTCCTCGTCCCGTCAAGCTTCTCATTGTGAAGTGAAGTCTTCCTTGTCCGTGGCAGGATCTGCTAGCTTGACGTGCGTATGATGCACCCAAGAGGCGATGCCATCCACTTTGAGAGCGGTGGGAGTTGTTAGGATTACAACATAGGGTCCTTTCCACCAGGGCTCAAGTGTTTCTTGATGGTGTCTTTTCACATATACTCAATTTTCAGGTTGGAACCTGTGAGGTTCAGGAACTGGGCCAGCCGTGTAAGTGGCCCAAAGAAGGTTCTAGTTTTCTTTTTGCACCTGCTGATAGCATCGAAGGGAAAGGAGGAAGTTTTTATTATTTATACTTGTTACCATATTGTTATGAATATTAGGAATAATAGGAGGGGGTCTTCCATATAGGATTTCAAAAGGGGTAAGGCCTAGGGTGTAGGGGGAGTTTTTAACCCTATATAGAGTGAAAGGGAGGAGAGATATCTAGTCTGCGCCAGTCTCAAAAATGAGTTTGGACAAAATTTCCTTCAAGGTTCAGTTCATCCTTTTTACCTGTTCTGAACTTTGGGGCCTATAATGTTCAGGAGGGAGGCTATTTTTTGTTCTACCTGGGAGATAAAAGCCGGGCCATTGTCAGACTCTATTTGACTGGGGAGTCCATACCTTGGAATAATGTCCTCCAGTAGTCTCTTGCTTACCACAGCAGCTGTCTAGTCTTGGTGGGATAAGCTTCTACTCATCCTGAAAAGGTGTCTACAAAAACTAAAAGATATTTATATCCATATTTGCCAGGCTTTACTTCGGTGAAATCTGTTTTTCAATAAGTTCCAGGTCTGGTTCCTCTTTCTCTCAAACCAGGAGGTCCTATAGTAGCTTTAGCATTTATTAATTACATGTCTTACAATTTAAAGTAACTGCTTGTGTTTGGGCTTTTAGGCTGAAAACCTTTAGAGGACTTTTTTGTAATAGTTCTGCTATTTTCTTTGGTCCCATGTGTGTGCTGTAATGAATTTGTTGTATTAAGTCCAAGCCAAGCTTATCTGGGAGGATTTGTCTTTTATCTTGTGTATAATACCACTCTTTTTCTCGGTAGTGTAGGGGAACTTTTTGCTTTATCTGCACCAGATCTTCTTCGGTGTATTCTGGATTAGGTAAAGTAGGTGCAGGTATGGTAGGTAATTGTGTTATTAGGGTTAATGTCTTTGGATGGGGCAGGAGAGCTGCTTCCAGTGTAGCTGCGTCTGCCCGACAATTACCTCTTGCCACTGGAGTTTGGGGTTTCTGATGCCCCGGACAATGTATAATGGCTAGTCTCTTGGGCAGCCACAGGACCTGAATTAGGTCTAAAATCTCTTGTTTGTTTGTGACTGTTTTTCCCTCTGTAGTTAGTAGCCCCCTTTCTTGGTATATAGCTCCGTGTACATGTGCCGTAGCAAAGGCATAGCGGCTATCAGTGTACATGTTTAATCGTTTGTCTTTGCCCAACTGGAGGGCTTGTGTTAAAGCTATGAGTTCTGCTCTTTGAGTCGACGTGCCAGGAGGCAGAGGCTCAGCCCATACTACTTCAGTCTCTGTTGTCACTGCCACCCCTGCGTACCTGTTGCCATCTTTGATGAAACTGTTGCCATCCGTATATCAGGTTTTATCTGCTTGTGGTAAAGGTTGGTCTTGGAGGTCATCTTGGATGCAATGGACTTGACTCAGGATTTCAGTGCAATCGTGAAGAGGTTGTGTTAAATCTGGATCAGGCAGCAGGGTGGCTGGGTTGAGGGCAGCGCTGGAACTGAACCGGACTCTTGGGGGGTTTAACAACAAAGCTTGATAGTGAGTTAATTTGGTATTTGTCAGCCCCAGATCTGGTGGCTGTTTTAGTACACCTTCAACAGCATGTGGTGTGGTCACCATTAGATCTTGGCCCAGAGTCAGTTTATTTGCATCTTTAACTAGCAAGGCCGTAGCAGCTATGCTGCGTAAGCAGGGCAGCCATCCTGCAGTCACTGGGTCTAGCTTCTCTGATAAGTAAACTACTGGTCTCTTCCATGGTTCTAAGGTTTGGGTTAGTCATGGGGTATATGTACGATGTATGTATGTATATGTATGCTTCTAAGAGGCGTTCTAAAAAGGCCCCAGGTGCCTCCTCCTTCTCCTGTCTTACCTGACTGACTTTAGCCAAATTTGTAGGTTTCTGGGCTGCTGCCCGGAGACCTCCCATGAGGATCTGGTGATAGACTTTGATTCTCTCCTTACCTTCAGGAGTGTTATTATTCCAGTTGGGGTGGGATAAAGGAAACTTTTCTGCAATTCTTTCTGGGTTAGAGGTAGGATTCCCATTATCTCCTGGAACCAGCTCCCGGGCCTCTGTCAGGATCCTCTCTCCTCTGTGGTGAAAAGAACCTGGAGAAGCTGACCGCAATCGTCCCTGTGCATCTGGAGGAGTAAAGTCTGACAAGGTTCCTTGGAGGAAGAGGTCTGCTACCCACTCACAAATGTCCTCAGGGGCACTTGTTCTAGGGTGAGACCAATCTCCCGAAAGACACTGGCAAAAATACTTGAAGGTGCAATTCAGGCAAAACCTTAAAGGCATTTGCAGCTGCGGCTGAAGACTGACTTCAGACCTATTAAGTTTTTACACAGTGCTTAGGCGCCACCTAGTGGCGTAACTTGTATCAATGGCAAACGTGTGAAACAGTTCTTCAAACATGCATGCTCTTCTCAGAGCCCACGTTTTAGAACAAAGACTATATATCAAGTTCCCGCGCCTCAGATCAGGACAGATAGCAGATTAAGGCTCGAGCACACGCATGCCCCCTCCCTTTCGAGAGCCCGTGCCTGAACAAAGAGCAGCAGGGGTGGCTGATTCTCGTACCGCCCACACCACCTCAGACAAACAAATCTCGGCCTAGTAATGGCCTCAACTCTGTTAAGACACCAAACCAGACCAGCTGACGCTCACCCAAACCTGCTCAGTGAGGCCAATGCCCCTCCAAAACAATTCAGATTGTGAGCCTGACTCACCCAAACCAGCTCAGTGAGGCCAATGCCTCTCCTAAACAATTGAGACTGATCAGACAATCCAGCAAGCCCAGACATCTCCAAGCCTGCGGCCCAAACCCTTCTTAGCGCATCTGCCAGGTTATTGGGCCAACATTACCAGGTGCGTAACAGAACAACAGAACAGATACACTCGTACACACAAATACCAAACTCACCAGCCAGCCAGCTCTTGAATCACTCCATGCTGGATGGAGTCTCAGTGGTAACTATCACGTCGGGTTCACCAAATGTTAGGGCCAAAATTATTACCACTGAGAGTCTAGTCTCACACATGGAAGAAGTAAGAAGTTTACTCTTATCAAGCATATGCCTGGGTCACTCCCAAGAGAAAAGCAGAACAGCGGAGAGTGGCCCCTAAACAAAGGCCAGGGAAACTTTTATACACTTTCTCGCAAGGTACTAGGGGTTGCAACAAAATGGTGAAGAAGATAGCTGAAGAAGAAGCTAGTGTCTGGTCACTCATTGGTCACTAGGGAGGTTTTGGGGTTCCAATAGGCTAACTCTTTCCATGGTGAGGGTCTTAGCTGGAATGATAGCGTGTAAACTTTTGATTGGTCGCTGCCACCTGGGCTGTAGCTGTATACCTGATTCGATTTATGACCTTGGAGCTTCCTGCAGCTCTTGCCTCCTCCCCCCTCTCCTCCGTGTCTTCCTTCTTCCCCAGCTCTTTTATCTTTTTTTTTATTTTTGCCACTACC